>JAQFYB010001287.1:0-34587 GCA_034694085.1 Pogonognathellus longicornis
ATGTGTATTTAAATGTATAGTATTTATTCCTATTCAATAGTTATGAATGCTTGTATTTACAAGGCCTAAAATACATTATACATAGCAGTACACTGTACAGCAAGATTGCCTATAGTTGATTGTATGTACATTTAGGGATACTCACAAAACTTATACATATACCTATTACCTACTCAACTTATTGGTGCAAAATAATAAAATAAAATCACTTTTGCCGATACAATTTGGCGATACAATACCAATCTGCTGCCTTTGTAACTTCATTATCCATCAGATAATATTCTAGAATATTGGAAAATGTTATTCTGTAATTTACTGCAGGTAAAGATAAAATGTAAATTTTTCTAGGGTATGTCAGAATCTGTATGTCTCCATGGCATGCTTTCAGTGTATAGCATATTGTTGTTGTTCTAAAGGGTAATGAGCAACATGACTTTGTATAATATATTATTCTTTAATTTCATTGATGTGAGGGCACTACTAAATAAAATTCGAATAAGATCCGATTTCCAATGAAAGTCGTGTTTTAAGTGACCACTTACTTGTCATTTTGATAATCGTGTTGTCAGGTTTAACTCAGAATAAAGTACCATGAACAAATCAAGTAGAGTGTTTAAAGACTTTTACCAAATGATGGAAGTCTCATTTAATGCAAAATTTGATGAAATCCACGAATCCTATAATAAACTGGCCTTGAAGTGGCATCCTGATAAACATCCAAGTCACAAGGTTTATGCTCGAAAACGGTTTCATGAAATTTCTCAAATCTATGAAATTCTCATTGATGACAAGAAACGCCATGAATACAACAAATTTCTGGATCATACTCTCGGTAACTCATCAGATTCAATTTATACATTTGTCAACATTCTTAGAGGGTGAAATAATTTTAATTTATGTGATGAAACAATTTACTTTTATTAATTTTGAAAAGTTCATTTGCGATTTTTTTGTTTTTCTTTGTAGAAGAAATACGCAAATCTAGATCTGAATTTTTCACATTTAAAGCCAATTTTTCTGCAACACAATTGTCTGATGAATCTGAATCCAAGTGTTCCCAAAATCCCAAGTCCATTGAGATATTATCAAAACAAAGAGCAAAGTACGAAGAAAGTGAAGCCAAGTTCATAAAGTCGCAAGTTGAATTCACAATGTCTTTGAATAATATAGCTTTTGTAAGGGAGCCCCCGACCCAAATTGAAACAATTATCTCTCTGGGTCGTAGTATGCTAGCAAATGTAGCAGGAATCTTAGCAGCAGCCTCTATAGTAGCATTTTGGATCTATTGTGCATATATTTTAATAACCATTGCCATAAGTTAAAGCACATGTATAATTTGATAGTTAATAATAAGCTATTTCAACAATGAAGTTTGTAACACCCTAAATATATGACAGATTTATTTATTATGCTGTTGTATTCCCAATGTAATTAGACTGATATAAAAATTTCACACTTAATTAATATTGACAGGGTTTGTAAATAAATTCAGAACTACATACTAGTTGGCAACATTATTTTAATGAAATGAGTTCTTAATCATTATAATCATAGTTAAAATAAAGTGGCGAAATTATATATAACCTTGTTTCTTCGTCATTACACTTTACCAAATATTGCATACATTTTTTGCTAGCTATAAATAATCGAGTTAGTTAGTATGCATTGAACATTATAGTTAGTAGGTCCCAACCTTCATATTTTCCTAATTATGAATGCATAACACTTTCATTATTATGTCGCACTTGCAACAAATTTCATTATCTTAAATTTCTACAGTCATTAATAATTAACTTAGGTATTACAATAGCATTACAAGAACATAATACATTCACACTATATTTTTCTCCTTAGATCTTGATTTTATATTTTTATTTACACGTAGACACATTACACAGTACATTTACGTACATCCTTTAGCTGTAACATTTACAACACTGTATATGACATGTAACGTTCAAGACTCAAGTAAGTAACACTTCAACTCATATTAACAAACAAAAATGACAAGGTATGACCCAACCGCGACACTAAGTAAATACTAATGGCAAGCGACAATAAGGATATTATTTTTTCTCACTCCAGTTAGTTCAATGTGGACAATGTAGCATTCATACTTGATTTTAGCTGAAGAAATACATTATATAGGTTTGTCAGCAGAATTCTTTGTATTACTGTGTTGCATTATTGTAATTGTATAGAGAAATACAGTATTTGAAGTATTGTATACTGAAGAGTGTAACCAATTCAACTTTTCGCTTTTCCTTTTGGAACGAATCGTAATTTTTTTAGCCTAGAAACGTTTTGCTTAGTTTAAATCCACTATTACGTAGTAGTAGCAGCGCACACAATACAAAATACAATACACTAATGGTAAAGTAACTAGCAATTGTATTGCTAACAAATGTTTGCAATTGCATTGTTGTTGTGTACGCTGTAAGTATTTTGCTTGTCATTGCATCTGTTGGTGTATCTGAATTAAAAATCTGTCAGAGTCGTCGTCCCTGCTATTGCATAAGAGAGGAAGCCAGTAAAGTAAGTAAAGTAGTATTGGGTGAGCGTGAGCGTGTGTGTTTTATCGCTTTGTATACTTTTCTACTAGAAATGAGTTCGTAGGTTGCAAATTACATCGACTTTTTATCACAGTACTGATACATCAGCTGCAGGCTTCCTTTTATATTGTTTATAGTTTATACACACACGGCTAACGTAAAAGTCGTTGTGATGCGATGCTGTGTCTGTTTATTCTATGAATTATAAGATGATAGTTGTAAGTGCATGTTTTATTGTGCAGTTTGTATAACTTTTACATGTACTCACTGTCTGTGTGCTCTTTATGCTCTTTATGTCATAGCCATGTCATGTTTTTGTTGTGATATGCATACTATGACAGCAAGCAACATCATTGTAGTTGTTTTGTTGCTTATCCTCATTGTGTATTGTGTACGTGTATTATATTGTGTTGTTTCTGTTTGTACTACGTGCGATGAAATGTAGTAATATGGCAAGAAAGAATGTTTTGTCTGGCTTTACTTTGGTTTTGCATGCTTTGTTTGTAAATTGTAGTTTATCTCGGATTATGTGGAAAGTAGAACTGTAAGTATGACGTGACTGGATATGCCTTGAGTTAATCTACTTTTAATTCCAATTGACTTCTGCTTGCATGCTCCTTCAACTTATCAATGAATTACTTCCTTTGACTTGGCTTAGCTTGGCAAATCCAATAGCACGTCTTTTCCAAATTGAGAATCACAATACCATTATGCAATAATTTCAATTTTTCATTCTTTACTATTATTTTCAAATATTTTGTGATTATACGAATTTCAACTACCAAATACTAAACACACTTATTGCTAAAAACTCAAGACACACTCTTGATATAAACATTTGTAGTGCACTTGCAACGGAGCATGTGTTTCTGGGCACTTCCTGTGCTGTTTTTTGATGAGCGTTTATGACCTCACATTATCTGATAAATACAGTGTAAAAATAATTAATGATAATATTATTTTAAAGTTTTTGGTATTTTATTTCTTCGAGTACATACCATTTAATTCAGAATGCCGCATGGTTCGGTATAAAAATATTTAATGTTGCTATTTAAACATAACAAGCGCACATCACGCGTTGTACACACGTAGTTTAAGTCGTATTGTCGGCGAAAACAATTGCAGGTACATAAAAATGCGACATACTCATTAAAAGTGCATTAGCGTTTATACACTTATTTACAAACACCTTTCCTGAATTAAATCAACTGCCTACTCAGTGTTATTGTTAGCAAAGACTAGTAAGGAGTGTACAATTGTCTATTTGCATACAATTACATCATTAAGTAGGTACTAATAATATTGTGACTACACTTTACGTACTAATTCACTTAAACACTAAAACAATGAAAGGAACAAGAAAAAACATTTAACCAAGATATTGCATAAAGACAAAAATAATATTCCCCAAATACTACAACCATAATGATAAAAATTGTAAATTCTTAAATGACTGAATCATTAGTATCTTTTTTAGTATCACTAGATGAAATCTCAGACTCTGTATTATCATTGACAGATTTGCTATTTTCTTTGTCATTGGCAGCTGCAACTTCTCTCTTATGATAGTTTGTACTGTAAGAGCTGTGTCTCATTTCCGGCGCATAAACATCTAAGTTGCCTGGTGCTGCATAAGAAATTATGGGTTTGGGTTGTGTTAACCCAAGTACTGGACCTGGTGCAATGGGGGCACCATATTGGGCTGACAAGTCTGGAGCATTAGCTGCATATCTGATAAAGAAAACTTCAGGTTTAGATGGTTTAATTGGTACAGGTTTTGAAATTTTCACTTCATGGTTTGATTCAGGCGATTTAGTCAAGACGTATACTAAAGTCTTGTGTTCTGCGTTAGGAGGCAGTTGAATTTCAGTTCTTTGAGAGGTTACAGGGCTAGGTGCTTTTACAAAAATTATTTGGTAGTGTTTCTCTGGGTTGTGATTTACAGGTCGAATAATGCGAGCAGCTGGAGATGATGTTTCTGGGGGTGAAGCGTGAATATAAATGTGTTTGTGTTCTCTTGTGGCTTGTTGTGGAATTCCATAAGTCTGTTGAATTTCTTGTGGAGGACCGTAACTTTCTACCGGTTGCTCTGAAAGAAGGGATTGAGCGAATTTTAAAGCGTCATTTTGTGGTGGTTGTGAAGGTTCAGGGGCGCCGTAGTGGGTGTCAGTCATTTTAGCCGTGGGAATGTATGTCTCAAGTACTGCTGGTGGGGTGTACCCTGGTGGACCTGTTTTAAAAATTAATTTACAAGTTGAAAATTAGTACAATCGATTTTATTATTTCATTACAGATTTTATTGACCAAATTACCATAGCCTGCTTTGAGATTGGATTTTGCTGCTACTGGAGCAGTCTGGATAACTGTGGGAGCATCGTAACTTCCAGAGGTTTTAGTTTCTTGTTGTGGTGCTCCATAAGCACTAGATGGTTTATATGCTTGTGAATGAGAATCATAAACAACTTGAGCTCTAATTTCTTGACCGAATCCCACCTGGCGTCCACTTTCTTGTGCTGGAGCTCCATACCCTTCTTGAGGTCTATTTTCCTGTGCTGGAGCTCCATACCCGCCTTGAGGTCTATTTTCCTGTGCTGGAGCTCCATACCCGCCTTGAGGTCTATTTTCCTGTGCTGGAGCTCCGTACCCTTCTTGAGGTCTATTTTCCGATGTTGGAGCTCCATACCCGCCTTGAGGTCTATTTTCCTGTGCTGGAGCTCCGTACCCTTCTTGAGGTCTATTTTCCTGTGCTGGAGCTCCGTACCCTCCTTGAGGTCTATTTTCCTGTACTGGAGCTCCATACCCGCCTTGAGGTCTATTTTCCTGTGCTGGAGCTCCATACCCGCCTTGCGGTCTGTTTTCCTGTGCTGGAGCTCCGTACCCTTCTTGAGGTCTGATTTCCGGTGCTGGAGCTCTATACCCGTCTTGAGGTCTATTTTCCGGTGCTGGAGCTCCATACCCGCCTTGAGGTCTATTTTCCTGTGCTGGAGCTCCGTACCCTTCTTGAGGTCTAATTTCCGGTGCTGGAGCTCCGTACCCTTCTTGAGGTCTAATTTCCGGTGCTGGAGCTCCATACCCGCCTTGAGGTCTATTTTCTTGCGCTGGTGCTCCATACCCGCCTTGAGGTCTATTTTCTTGCGCTGGTGCCCCGTACCCACTTTGCAATTGGTTTTCTTGTGCTGGAGCTCCATAATTTTGAGAGGGTTTATTTTCTTGTCGTAACTTGGAGGTATAGACTATAGTGGGTAAATAATTTGCCTTGGTTTGTTGGATAGGAGTAAAGTACGTGTTTTGAGATTTGACTATTTGTGGTTGTGCTTTTGGGATTTTCACTTTCTTCAGAGTAGTAGTAGTAATAACTACAGGTTTTGTGATTGCCTTGCTAATTACCGTAGGCGCGCTGTAGGTTTTGACAACATTAGCCACAGGAGTTTCACTTACATAACCTTGAGTCAATTTGACAATTTGATTGGCACTTTGCACAACCGGAGCCGTCGTGGCGTAAGTTAGCGGTGCTTGGACAAGAGGGGCCACATACTTCGTGTATTGCGCTTGTGTTTGTAGAGGTAAGTTTATCACAGCGGGTGCAGGCGACTCGCTAATGAAATTTTGCTGTGTAAGAAGTTGTGCCGGTGGTGGGGCAATATAAGTTTGCATTGGAACTGTGTGCATTTGAGATTTCATGAAATCAAAAACAGACTGAAGAACTGAATCCTCATCTCGACCTGTGTTGGCTAAAGTCTTTGCATATAAAAGTTCACTATTTCCACCACTGGATGTAAAACCCTGAGGAACATAAAATTGTTGAGGTTGTTGTTGATAAACGATTTGTTGTTGAGGTTGTTGCTGGTAAACGATTTGTTGCTGCGGCTGTTGCTGATACACAAATTGTTGTTGCTGTGGAGCAGTGTATGTAACATATTGCTGAGCTGTTTGGAGTTGATCAGCCGTGGGATTTCCAGATTCCATTGCAATATTGTCTATTGATCCCGATTCCATTGCAACTTGGTCAAACTGCTGTGCTGAAGTCAGCATCATTAAAGATGCTAAAATCTAAGGAATAAATGGTTTTATATTTTTAGAGGTTCAAGTTACATAAAGAACTAGTGTAGATAATTCTATACAAATGGCAACTTATATAACAATGCTAAAAATAAGTTTTCTTGACTTACCAATTCAGTTTTCATGATGTAAAGAGAATCCAATGGAACAATTGAGAAAATAGAAACTTAGTGCTATAATGAATAAAAAGTTTTTGTTAGAATGACAAGACGTTATCAACCAGAGTCAAAACTGTTCACTGAGAAGTGCGAAGTGTTGTATTTTCACTTTTATAGAATGTGATCTGGTTATCCGAAAATAATTGTTTCGTTTCGAATCAACTTGCTTGCCTATAGAGCAAGAAGTCTATTGATTAGTGCGTCTGGCTTTTATTTGCAAAAGGAAGGAGATGATTAGAGGTGGAAGAGCTACTGTGTACTATACAAAAGGAATTAGAGATCCTTCCTTTTAATATGACATCACATCATTTTAGCTTGCAGCAAGCATCATCCAATTTCACATCCTTTGAGTGTATCTGTATCTGTCTACCATTCTAGTACACAGGGCAAGCAGGGTAGGGACATAGGGCAATTCTTAAATCTCGAAATTGGGGATGAGGGATTTATATTGTATTGTGTATCATTCTGCAGTAGACAATACACCATTGAGACATTCATACACACAGAACTGTAAGGTGATAAAATGAAAACAGAAAAATGTATAATGGAGTCAGTAGAATATGTAACAGAAGTACGACTACCTGAAGTGAACTGAATTACAATTTACAATACACAGAAGAATGAGACTAATGTGAATGAATAATCAAATGCAATCATTGACTGTTGTAGAATTGGCATCGATTGAATTCAAATGAACTGTTTTCCATCAGTCTACCATAATAATTATTATATAAGACTTGGACATACATGTCAATATTAGGTGGGGCAAGCATACTACACACTGCTTGAGTGTATATGTATGTATGTCTTTCACAGTTTAATCTGTTAGTATTGTATAGTACGTGTGTTTGTGTGCCGAATCATATACTACACGCTATACACCTAATAAGAATTAAGGCGTCTCATTTTTATTATGCTTCCTCTTCCACTCGACCAACTTCCTTTCATCCTACATCTTTGCGTTTGCCTGCCAGACTGCCACTGCCACTGCCCCACCAAACAAATAAACTACAAGGAAAGAGTGATCACCTTTTTCTGCACTTTATTATGCTTCAATCTCTAATGTGCGTGCTCATTGCAAATTCATTCGCTTTTACTGCTTCACTACAGGCGATGCGTACAAAGAATATATAAGTACATCCATGCATACGTATAAGTGCCTATCTATTCTATTAGTATGTACTCATACACATACAACTACTACTGCAAACCTTATGGTTAGTTAGTCAAGATTGGTTATGGGATATTGATACTTATATGTACATCTATATGTACTTGTAATTATGTAAGAGATCATTCAAATGCATTTCGACTGACTTCTGAGTATCAGATAGCTTGGCTTATTGGCTAAATTACTTTTTGCCAAAGGTAATAATAAAGTAAATGCAAGCCGCTTGATGATAGAGAGGCAACAGCTAAGAATCATGTCACTTCAGTTCCTGTCTTCTGGTCTGTACCTGTGTCTGTGTATGTGTGGGTATGCAGTGCAGTGTGCAAGTAGGTATAAATATTTGTAGTATAAGTATATGCGTGTTACAAGCCAATTCGATAAAAACAAGTTCAATTCAGATCAGGAACTGGTTGATTATTATTAAGCTACTATGATGTTGTACGAGAATACTTAAGGATTGGATACTGTGATGGGATGTGTTGTTTTGTGCTTCAATAAAACCTACGAACGATGGATGAATGCAGAGCAAATCAGTCACAATGCTGTTTAAAAATGATAACGTCAAAATAAATATGGCAATTTTATGAGTTTGAATTTTTAATCACGTTTTTTATGATTTCCATTTTTATGACACTTGTCATTACTGAATATTGAGCCAGTAAACAATTGGTTGCATGAATAACGATTAGTCAGATCTACACATGAGAGTGTTGCGGGATTGATAATAGGGTGAAAATATATTATGTACAAGAATACCTACTTATATTATTAGCATATGCACCTACCGAGTAGTGATGTATTTCTTCCTATGTCCGGTTTGTTAAGTGAATATTTACATACGGTACAGTTGCACTGTCTTGTTTTTGCTTTAGCTACCTACATAAATATTTACATAAGAATTGTAACTGTAATGCAATGCATGGTGCTACTAGTTGATGTATGATTGATGTGTGCATTTGTCTACACTAATATTAAATGGATATATAGTATTATTATACAATCTCGTGAATGTATTGAACTGTTGTGATTTGTTAGCCAACTTGAAATGAACGTGCGTACAGCTGCTGTCTCACATCATTATAGCGACCCATAATTGAAGCATTTTTATGGAAAGCCATTTTAAGTAGGTAACATAACAAACGTTCTCGTGATAATTCATGCAAATGGTTTTGGCACTTTAATTGGAGCAAATCATTTGCATTTTTAAGTGGATGTAAAAGGTAAAAAATATTCTGTAATTAATAATGATCGAATTTCCATTTTGGTAGTAAGTTAGTTAGTTACTTTTTCAATTTATGAATGTGCTCCATTTGGCAAATAGCTCTGATAGTGTCAGCAAATTGATTTCTATATAATTAGTCAAAATAATTGATCTATAAATCAAATCGTATTACTATACAATGCTATGTACCTACCTAGAATTATATTATCTAATGAAAATTGCGAAAACATAATTCGGAACATTTGATGATTAATGAAATAACCTAGGTATAGGTAATGTAGTTTACGATTCTTTGAAATTTTCAATTAATTTTTTAAATGATCCATATTCTGTGTGGGAAGGACGAACATAAGTTATATATTTTTTGATTTTCGTTTTTGTATTAATCCAGTTTGACAAATGTCGAACAAGGTTTTTGATGTAAGATTTACCGTTTTAAGTTCATTTTGTTCATTTACTACAAACTACTAGGTATACAATGTATAGTGTTTAAAGCGATCCTGCAAGTATAACAATCCAAGCAAAGTTATAATTGTATATCAATTTTTATCCTGAATTTCATTTAGCAGATAAATCCGTAGAATTTGTCCTTTTGCCTATAATGACTAGGTAAATAAGTACTTATATATTTTATGTACAACCTGTGCAGGTATTCCTAAAACAAGTAAAATGAATGAGCATACAAAACTTAAAAAACTAGTAGGTAATAAAAATTTCAACACACCTAAAACCTACTACGCAAGAAGCATTCCTTTCGGATATACTACTACTATAGCAGTAGTTTCCATACAAAACTAATCTCTTGGAGAAGGTGTTAGGTTTATGGTGTATAGAATTTGCCAATAGATCAAGATTAGATGAAAACACATGTATGTCGCTGTACACAAAGCATGTAAAGGAGATTATTATTGCTAAAGTCATGTAATAAATAGTAGATGCTGAATCCTACGCTGTTTATAGATGTAATAACATTAACCTCAACATAAATCTTTCTAGCTGAAGATAAACGAAATAATGAAAACATTGCATGCAGAGAGGAAAGCCAAATCAACCTAGAATACACTGTTTTATCTTTAGAGATTAAAATGAATTGCACTAAGTAATTGCTGTCTGCAGTACAGAACAAAGTTATCTCTTGGTTGGCGCTCGCCATTGTGTGCTAATGAACAGGAACTTTTCTATGGATTCCCATAATTAATAATAACTTCAAAATGATTGCTTGGTAAGAATTGTAAAACGAAAAAAATTAATTCCTATCATTGCATTATATTGCTTTATTTTCCTATTATTGCACATTGCAGTGGTATTTCTCCACTTTAAGTGCTACATGCGTAGGTAGCATGCAAAGTGCAATTAAAAATAGTAACATACTCATTTAATATTACAGAGCTAAAGGAAAGGTAGGTATTACAGGTAGTAAGTATGATGTATCCTTGTACTGTGCTCTACTTTTCTGTTAATACCTTGCAGTGTACAAAGTGTTGAATGCGCTATAATGACAAGTGAGTATTATAATTTATAATAATGATGGGTGCTAAATGTAAGTACAAGGTGCATGCAGTAATGCAACAAGCAACTAATATCTTTCAATTTATCAACTGTAATGCCTTCCTTCCTCGTTCACTCTCCTTAATTGTAAGTCTCATTGCCGGCATATGATTTCGTCAAACAGGTGTATTCACCTGTGTTTGACACGCTTTACTATTAAGCTCCTCATTACTCTTCTTCGGTTGTTTTGCTTTTTTGTTGTGACATTACTTTTGTTAAAGAAATAATGAAATATTACATAGTAATGAGTATAGCACATTATTATCCTAATGAAGACAGCATTTTTTGCTTTGACAATTTTACAATTTTACAACATAATAATATTATTATGTTATCATGCACAATACTGCGTTGATTGATTTGTTAACTAATTTGGCATTTTCTTGTTTTCCTTTTTTGTTTTTTGGTCATAGCGGGATTGACAATAGGTTAGGTACCTATAAATAATTTTGACCAGAAATCATGAAGTTATAGTAGGCAGGTTACTTCGGTTTCATTAGGATAATGATCTCACAAAATTACCCACTTCCGGTTCTGCTCATTTGTTGGTTATATCCTTAATCCTAAAACTGGTTAGATAAAGTTTTCTTTTTCTTTATGTACGTAGGTTATATTGATTGCTAATAAAATGGATTACGTACGCTATGCAATTGCAGTGCATTGGAAACTATTTAACATACGTACGGCAAATAAAAGTAAATGTAATTATCTTAATGAATTTTGATTGATTGCATTGATATGAGACTGTTTTTAAATTGCAATTAGTAGTAAGCTACCTAGAATTATAGCATTGTTTCTTATGTTTGTAATAATTTTTATTTTTATATTTATTACTGAGAATTGAGTATCCATTTGTTTCATTGAAAAAAACGGATGTAGTTACATCCACGTCTATGTCCTACCTATTGATTATGCAAATCACTTTCTAATACAAAATCGAACTAGGTAATAGTCTGGCTAATAAGTAAATAATGTAGCATAAAGTATATAGTTACTCTTTATAAATGCTCCTTGTGTAAGTATTTGTGTCATGCATAAGTTAAAGACGTGGGGATAGTAGTAATAACGAGTGTTAATGTGGCAATAAATGCAGGTGTAAAGTGTAAAGTAAGGGAATATACAGATTTGTAACATGTAAGTATTTAGGTACCTGAGGGAATATCGTTTACATAGGTATACGGTGTTCGTACAGACGTGTGCAATATTAAGTTCCTGTCGCATGCAAAATCGAGAAAGAAACGACTTTTATTGGAAAAGACACGGAAGTTGGTGAACGGAATGAACTCTCATGTGTTCCTTTGGCTCATTTAACATTACAAAAGCATAGTCATGCATACTGTCCTACAGACAAAACCACTATATACCTACAAAACTTTACACTTTACACATACTGTACATGCACTTTTGTAATTTAAAATTCCAATCTATTGTGCAGCTAGTTAAAGGGATATTGTGCTGTGGTCAGTGCTATGTGTCTGTCTGGTGTTAATAAAGGGCTATACTTACCTTAGAGTTGTATCTTTTGTGCAAGAGTGTGCATGAGAAGATTTTATAGAATGTGGTATGTCCGTTTGTGTTATGTGTGTCGTTATTTTACTTGCTTCAGAGTTGTGTGACAAGAAATCTTCCGCGTTGATCGCTAATCTCCTTATTAGTTGTAAAATGCATTACCATATGAAGACACAGGTACGTGGTAGGGGAGTTCAAATGCTTTAAAAGAGCTTTATAGTGCAATTTACAATTTAGCCTATTTATTACTTCTTGCTCTTTTGTACTATGGCAAGAAGAAGTCTGTAAGTGGTAAGTATGTAGTGCAGTGTAGCATGTAAGTGTATAATGGCTATGAGATTGTCGTTATCTCCTGGTGTGTGTTTGCTTAGTGTGTGCTTACATAAATTTACATAATTGTAAATACTTGTTTGCAGTATCTACGTTTACTAAGTACTCGCTTTGTTTCCTTCCTACGATGAAAAAGTTAACTGACTTGGATTCAGTTGGAATTGCAAGCCAAAGAGGGAACTCAATTAACTTGTATTGTTGGACTTAGATTCTCAAACATTACGTAATTATTTGTAACTTTATTTATTCACTTTTACTTGTGGATGACAGATGAATATTTACGGTCTTGCTTGTTTTACTATATATAGGCAATAGTACTTGGTTCGACTATCACACGATCTTTTACTAATTTATAAAATATTTACACACAGCTTCTGATTTTTTTTTTTGCATTATGGTTAGAATTACATTACAGTACCTACACATATGCATTACATACATATATTCGGTAAAGATAAATATATACTTTAGAATAATATAGCTGTGGAATGTAGCAGTAGTATACTAAGCAACAACATTTATTGACACGCAATACACAAATTATAACACATATTAAATCAATAAACGGTAAAAGCTATTGGAATTTTGAAAGTTACATAGAATTTTGTATAAGCTTTGCACAAATCCTAATCTTTTAGTATAAACATCCGAATGAGTATAACAATTTTTATGTATTTGTATTTTCTTTGTATTATCTATTTATTTAAACAAGTACAGCTACAAATAACTTGATTTTCATTCTATTCTTCGTTGTAGTATTTTCTTAAGACTAGGTTTACTATAGGTGAGTGAAGAAGTACAAGGTATTGACATTGACCGTCTGTCTTGACATGAGTCGAGCAAATAAAGTTAAATGACAATGACAACAAAAACACTCAATGGCTGCACCCCGCCTTATAAATACAATTACAATACTTCATTGTGTTGCTCACATGAATCGAAACTCTTAGGGGCAATACATAATGAAAAGTGGAGTAAATATTTTGTATTGTAATTTTATTGTTATAGAATTGTGTGCACCAGAAAATCTACCTCACCAAACCATATACACGCATTCCAATGACATTTACACAACGGGATTCATTCGTACAAAAATATATACCATTTTATTTGCTAAGTGTAGCACCTAATTGCATTGTTTGAGGAACTGAACAGACATGACGTGAAATCATGATTGCTCTGAAGATGTAACTTTATCGCCAAAGGCTCCTCCTATACTGGACTGAGATGAAGATGTCGATTTCTTCACTAAAGTTTTTGCAGAATTGGTTGTGGATTCGGACTTTGGAGGAGCTTCAACAACAACTGGGCTGAAATTTTCTCCAGATGCAGCTCCAATGGGTTGACCATAAGAATTTGAAACAGTTCCGTAAGATTGTTGTGGTTGTTGTTGTTGTTGTTGTCTGGCTTTCTTGGGAGCCTTATACCTAAGAAAGAAAAATAGACACAAATATGTTTAAAACAAGAAAAAATCGAATCTGTTTTTTTCAATTGTAATTTTTTTCATCATTTCAGGGATTTTATGAAATAAAACTTACCGAATGAAGAAAACTTCGGGCTTGCTTGGAGGAGTAGGTGCTGTAAGAGTAATAAAAAAATATCATTAGAGGAAATTCCAAAAATAATAATTTTCATACCTCAATAATTTTCCTAATTTTAATTAAGACTTACGGTGAGTTGGGACAATGATTGGTTCTGGAGGTTCGACCTTGGGTACAAGAATGTAGACAAGAGTTTTCTGTTGTGGTGGTGGAGGAGGAAGAATCAAATCTGGCTTTTGAGCTTTAGGTCCCTTAACATAGACAACTCTGTATTCCACATTATGATCTGGACCTGCTCCGGTTACAATTGGCGGTGGTCCGTATCCGAGGGCTCCTGGAGGTAATTGTGGAGGAGAGCCGTAGTTAACTTGTACATTTGTGGGTGATGAATACTGTTGTGGTGAAGAATATTGTTGCTGTTGAGAAGGTGCATATTGTTGTTGTTGTTGCTGCTGAGGAGCTCCATATTGCTGTTGTTGTTGAGACGGGGCGGAATATTGCTGCTGTTGTTGAGACGGGGCGGAATATTGTTGCTGTTGTTGAGACGGAGCTGAATATTGTTGTTGTTGCTGAGACGGGGCGGAATATTGATTTTGCTGTTGAGACGGGGCAGAGTATTGATTTTGTTGTTGGGAAGCCGCTGTCGAATATTGAGACGAGGATGACGAGTATTGGTTTTGTTGAGACGACTGTGATGCATATTGTGGTTGCTGATCAGACGAGGATGTGTATTGCTGTTGGGCAACGGACGCTGAGTATTTTGGCGGAGCTGCAGAATACGACGAATGCGTATTTGAGGATGCGGACGTTTGTTGAGGTGAAGATGATTTAGAAGATGCTGAAGATGAAGAAGAAGAATACGTCGAAGATGACGGCGAGTAAGGAACTTGTGGTCCAGCATATTGCTTTTCAAGAGTTGAAAAAGCTGTTGGGAAAGAAAATGAAGAGCGAGATTGGGGTGAAGGGGGAATATGAATTTGAGCTACAGAAGGTACTGGTTGAAAATTCAAGTCTGGATTTGAACTTCGGTGTGAATATCCTGTGGCAGCCTCGGCGGTGGCTAGCATCGCAATCGATGCCAGTACCTGTCAAATCAAACAATCAAATAATATAAGCAATGCATTTAATTACTATTTTCAATATTTAATTAGATCACAGATATATGTTCCTTGAGGTTGTGCCTTGTACTGTCTTACAAATGTTTATTTATGTTTTATATTGTCCTGATTGTATGCATAGGTATGCTGCGGTATGCACGAATAGGAAAAATTATTAAGGAAAAATCAACTTTCGAATTGTGCAAATTGAAGATTGAACATCCTTATTGTTTGTGGATCAACAGTAGCATAAAAGGGAAGAGAGGTACCTACAACAAAAAGACTAATAATGACTAATGGCCAGTGCAAAATGTTGATGAGAGAATAAACGTCTGTGGCACTGTGCACACTGCACACACGTTGATTTGTGCAATTAATCAATCATTATATTATACATAATGCATATACAGCACTAGTATCGGTGAAATACCAGCCACGTCAAGAATCAAGAAATGAAATGCCAAACGAAGCTGATGAACACTTTTCAAATCGTCCTTCGACAACAACAATATAAACATTTGTTTGCCATCGCACTCAGAAAAAGAAAATCAAATGACTCTGTCTGTATGTACAATGTATGGACATTGTACACGTACACAAACATTACAGCCTAATTTCTTTTATTACATGACACAATTCTATAACTCAGTGCTGAAACCGCAAGTACATAGGTTCGATGTGTTAGTGTCATTATTAGTCAGAATTAAAATAGAAAGGAAGAAGAAGAAGGGAATAAATAATTCAGTTGAATTGTCGATTGGATTTTATTTGCTGCTACCAATTGGCTTTTCTTTTGATTTCATTTGTCTGTTTTCTCAAGTCTCAAGTCAGAAAATATAATGACAGTAGTCTGTAAACACTAAGATAAGATAAGAAGATTGTAAATGTGCATTAGTGTCCAGGCTAGTACTTTCATTATAATGTTTATTACGAATCGTGTAGTCCTTACTTGGCTAATTACTCTCATTCATTTTCTACTGTGGTTTATTTTACCTCCCAGTTGGCTCTTATCTTTCTATTTTATGGTACACTTTACATTTGAACAGTACTGGTCTTGATTTGCCAGAAGAGAGGCTTGGCTTATGTTAGTCATTAATCGAGTCGTCAATTATAAATACAACCTTTCAGTATTTCAAATTTATTCCTTTTGGCAAATACTTACTTATTATAGATACTAGCAGCAGTAGTAAAATGTAATGGTAAAATGTTCAATTACAATTGATGTGCACATTCCGCGTGCATTTCTGTGTGTGCAACCAGTAATAGTACAATTTGTACTTGTAATAATAATATATTAATGATGATAATGACAGAGATGAAGTTATCATATAATCCATTCGTATAAAGCACTAAATAAGATGAACGTTGCTTGTGGTCCTTATTTTACTAATATAATTCAATAGCGAATGTTGTTTGCGATACAGAGCTGCCTATTGTATTGTAATACATTACGACTTTACGGTTGTATAGTGTAGTATGTAGCTTTGTTATTTGTAAGTATTGACAAACAACTGATAATGACAAAATATCGTTATTTAGTTTTATATTTTATAGCATTTCAATGTATTGTGGAACTTTTGTGCGATCGTGTCAATCGAAAAAAAAGAAAACTGGTTTTCTTGTAGCATAATAGCAGTTAAAGTGCAATATTTTTATTTGCAAATGCAATTGTTAGTAAGTGGATAGAGATGGTAGTACATAGAATAAGTACAGTATGCTAGGTGGTTGCATACAAAAGTGTTATAGAATGTGCTATACACACAAACCAGAACATCCAACAACAACTACAGACATGAAACAACAACGTCCGGCATGAAAATAATGTTTTTATCAGCATTGTGTTACTTGTGCTACTTGGCCTGTTTTTCCTTCACTTTTATACAACAACCTCACTAAAGGAATGAGATATTATTCAGTTTGCGAAGCGAATTATGTAATAAGTAACTTTGGGTTTTCTTCCAATATTCAACATCCTTCGAGAATATGGCACTGAATTTTTAACATGTGTCATTCATTATACAACAAACCAAGTCACATTTTTATTTGTGTTATACAGGCATAGGCAGTACACTTTATGATTCATGATCGGTACTAATTTATAATTTGTGCCTAGTTTTGCCTGTTTTACTTGTTCCATGCACATTTTGTATAATACAGGATTTAATTCATATTCTTATCTTGTTAGTCTCAAAGTCTCAAAGTGAGTATAATTGAATTGAATGGAGGAATGTGAAGCAAGTCTAAGATTTGAGTCTCGATTTGAGAATCAAACTAAACCAATGAAATTGCATCATCACTCCAACTCAAGTTTCACTGTCAGTCACTCATCTCATCATATCATGAAGCTAAAGTCAAACTTTCACTTTCCTATGAGATGCGAAATGAAATGAGGAGCTCAAAGCTGTAGTCTAGATGACTACAGAACACATTCAACCAAGTCAAGTCAAATCAAATCAACTTATAACTCCATTTTTCATGTTACACACTACACAAACGCTTATTGTTAGTAAGTAAAGCACACATATACCTAAAGTTCTAGTAACGATATTTATTAACACATAGGTAATAATAATATTAGGTACTATTTCTTGCTTTGCTTCTGCAACAAATGCTAATAAACGTTATAGATTTTGTAGTAGTTGCGATAAGTAGTATACACACAGAGATAGAAGACTGTATGAAAAAAGATCAGCATAAATTATTAGCATAAACCGGCTACATACGCAAATGTGCTTACAGGACGCTTTATTGCTTGTAAGTAGTAAATATAATGCTACTAGTATGATTCTGTAAGAGATGCATTCATATTAATATTAAGTAGTAGCGTCTTTCTTACATTCTTTTAAGTATGTAGAGTATATAGCATTAGATATTGGTGTATACCTAGACTAAATATATTTATGGCCTACTACTGTCAGCTATTTCTAAGAAAGTCATTTCATACACTGGTAATCGAATTAAAGTTGAGTAAATCCTTCGCATTACATTTTTGATTAGTTGCTGTACTTACTTGCATTGATGTGTTGAGCACACAGCTTAACAAAACACATAATATGAAACATCTCAAGTCTAGCTAGGTACATACCTATATAGTACTTGTAATACATCTAGCAAGTGAGTAAGTGACTACCGTATATGTAAATTTCAGACAACGTAACTTCTTTTCTTCCACTTTAACTAATGAAATGTCAGAAAAGTAAAACTGTGGAGTGTACACAACAATGGATCATATTCAGAGTAATTTATTGCAAGCGTGCTTTGCACCAATGCTCATTTAATAGCTCTAGTACTAGTAAAGTTATTTTGTGAATCAAATTGGCAGAGAGTGCCTCTCTGGGTTTTCCTGAACTCTCTGTACTCGTTCGACTCACTCTACATTTACTACTTCAGAACCAGACGTTATTACTCACTCACTCTAATCTACTATCCATTCTACTCAACTACATATAGTACATGTGAAACTAGTACATAAAACTACGACTATTTTTTTCTAATAATATTTTCTTACAAGTATATGGTGCATAATATAGCACTACTACCTGACAAATATGAATGTTGAATTGAATAACAAAAGGATATTGCGAGAAAAATTCTTTGCATGAATCAACAGTCAACGATTCAGCACTTAACTCATCATCATTACTTATTTTATGTATACAGGTAGGTACTATATACCTAATGTAATGTACGTAGACTAATAATACATATAGTACCTATGTACATCATACAACATACACATTCGATTTCCGTTGAAATGAACGAGTTGAACGTGAGACCGCGGTGCATCGTGTGTAGAAAAAGCGTGTGTCTGGTTATGTACTACATACACTACACGTATTGCAATTCTGCAGTAGTGTAAAAATATGAACATATTAGGTACCTAGGTTTATACAATGACAATATATCTCACTATATATAGTAAGGACAGTGCTGAGATTCATAGTTATATTTGTTCACTTTACATTAGTTGTGATTGGAGGGATGACGATGGTGATGATGGGAATGATTCAAGTGAAGCTAGTAATAAGAAAAGGCAGTAGAACGAATGTATACATTGCAGTGTGTAGTAGTTGTAGTAGTACAGTAGTTTATAATGTCCAAAAGAAGATAGGAAAGAAGAACGATGCTAAGTTGTCTTGTCTCAGATTAGAAAATGATTTTAAGCTGCAGCTCTCTGCTTATTGTGTGCTATTGTGTGTTTAAATAAAAGACATTACTTGTACTACTGCTAAGAGCAATACAGAAAGGTGTAGGAGGATTTAAATGTGATTGTCATTATTACTTTACTTGCCAACTGGGCTTGGGCTACTACAACTACCACCACTTACTTGACTTCGGCAAAATATCATATTTATTATAGATATACCTATGTCTTCCTAACCAACAAAGTTCTTTAACTCTTTCATACATTCTTAAATGGCTATACCTACAAATACTTAAGTACAAATACTAACTACATCCACCTACTAGGCAAGTCTATACCTAAGCACTGTCTGATTCTGATTCTTACCGCAAACACCATAATATTTATACAGTGCTTATATATTTCTATCAAATTTCGCTATAGATCTTCACACAGTGCACTTCTCAAGAGTTGAAAAGGTACCTCATCTACTTCCACCACCACTGCTTTTATCAGTGTGATGTTGTATGCATTCACATACATTACATACCACACCACATAATGCACGATGCACATATCTGTACTTTGAACCTTATATGCATTTCTTTTATTACTTTTGCTATCAGTTTTGTTTGAACAAGGGAAACATAGGGAGATATCTATGAATTACTTACATAGTATGGACATGTACATCCTGATGGTGGATAGTGCAGTAGGAATACGTTTTTGCAGTAATAAGATGATATATGTAGTGTTAGGTAAGTTAAAATAATACGTTTCCCTATGTTGTAAGTGTAATGTCCGGTACATTGCTTTACAGCTACTACATACAATGTGATCTCTATACTGTGTAATGTGCAACAGTACTACACTACTAGAAAGACAAAATATTAAAGGCAAACTTTCACTGATGGCTATATGTGTGTAATAATCACACTACAGCTACTCGGCGGTGGGTACTCAATATTAAGTGTACAGGTAAATCCTAACTGTCTTGATTTGGTTTGACTATTCCTATGTACTGTGCCGTACATAGTGTAAAGATTGTTGTACATGAGCCAAAAAGTGAATCTTATTGTATTTATTGTCATAGGTGATTAAAGGTAAAGCCTAGAGTGATATGTTGTAGTGAATTGTATTGTATGAGTGGATTGTAGGTATACAGGCTATTTAGGTACCTGTAGGTATTAGTCAGTATGAAAATAAGTATTAAGAGTATTGTACCTAAGAGAGTTTAAGTTATTATAAGTGTTAGGTATTAGTCTGGCATTACAAGTATAAGGTGTACACGTACTGTGCTGGAATGACATTAAATTAAGTTTGGTATTAAACTAGCAGGTGTTAATTTGCAGACCTAATTTGAACATTTTTCTCATATGTGTGTCATTTCGTCAAGCGTGTCAAAATGACTCGAAAGTTCTATTCGCGGTGATTCTTTGTACTTATTATGTGCCCATGATGGAGCTATCTTAAATATTACAAGGAGTACAGAATCCACTCTATGTAAATGCTTTTTAAGCTTTATGAATCCTTCCTGATTTAACTTTTCTACAGAATATTCTTGTTACTTTACTACTACTACGTGTTTCATACTTTTGCTTTGCATTGGGATTGGTTGTCTTACTAATACATTGTGTATTTAGGTACTATAGCATTTAATACCTGCGAGCAAAACTGCACGACTAGATCAGGTGTATTTGTAGTATCATTATTATTAGCATAAATTGTGTGTAAGAGTGCTATGAACTTCTTTTTAATGTAGATGTGATACTAAGTGCACTAATGCTACTTAATATACCTACTGTTAAATGTAGAAGGGCTTACATTTATTTGGAATTGCTTATGAGGTTGTAAAATTACATTAGCGTGTATAATGATACCTGTGTATGTAAAACATTCTCTGCTAGTACTAATGTTTTGACTTGACATGAAAAAAAAGACGTAGTGTGCGGTGCTCTTGAAATCTTTTCTGTTTATTTTGACTACCGCACTTTTCATTCGATGAAATTGAATTCACTTCACTTGTCTATTGTCGTGTCATGTTGAGTCGTGTAGAATTTTATGCTTTGCTAAGCTGGTAATGAAATGACATGACAGATTAATGGATGCAGATTAACCTCATTTGCTTTACTTTTGTTTCCTACGTCGCTTCTGGGTGATGAGCAACATGAAAACTAAACACCAGATTTTAATAGACGCTGCTGCGACGACTAATACTACAGCAATTTCAAATGGGATTTCAATTCTCTTTCAATAGCATTATTTACTAATAACACAGTAGAGAGATAACCAAAAGAAAGGGAAACAAGGAAAATTTCCTTCTGAGAGAGATTTATAATCTTAACAATATTTCTTTGTCTCTCAATTTTGTGCGAGTCCAAGCTCCCTATTATGCTGATTTCAGATTTTAAAATAGTTGCTTATTTTTTCAGTTTGAAATGATTGTAAGTGTATGTGGAAATTAGGATTTTTGATTATACCAGCAAAAGAGATTTTTTCGGTAGGATAGATATTAAATTCTCATTACTGACACATTTGTACGTGGACGGTGATAATAACCACTAAATGTTTTGCAATAATTACAGGATTTTTTAGAAATACGTTTACATAGATTTTTTCCAGTTAATTAAGCCTTTCTTTGAAGTACATTTTAAGTTTTGACCAAAAAACATGAACTCATGCACATGAGACTAGTGAAAGTGAAAATTGTATGTAAATTCAATCACACTGTAATGAATTCTGACTGATTTTTTAAATGCTATTTTTTACATGAATTGTGCACATACTTTTATAATCTACACTGTTTCATAGATAATATCTCTTACTGTAATATTTGCTTTGCTAACATCGCTGTAGAATATTATGGACTTAAGGCTTGTGTATGAACTAATAAGGTACGACATATATGAGACGTGTAATTAGTGAGTGTTGGTATAATTAATCAAAAAAACTTACCAAGAAGACTCGCATGATTACTGCAAGTGTGAAGGGACAGACACCAGAAGAAAGAAGAAGAATTCAGGAAACAACGCTTGTCTTTTGCAAACGAAGATTCTCACTTCACTTCGTACTCCCTTGCGGATCCGATTTTTTATACAAAAGTCTATGAGCCAGTATAAACAAACAAGTGAGAATAAATAGTTTGTGAAATACGAACGAACAGTTTGTTATTCAACTTCAAGTATTTGGAACACGAGAGAGTGTAATTATGCAGGGGTGTTTGTATACAGACAGACGGTGGAGTTGAATATGTGTGACAGATGAAAACGAAATGTGTCTGGTGGACTGTTGTGCAAAATGACAATGAGCGACTGCTGGTTAGGAATTGAATGAACTTATGCAACAGAGTGTCACAGTCTTTATATACTTTCGTCCCGCTCCTCTTGTTTTGCCAAGAACAAGAAAATTTTATGGTGACTTACCTAATCTTTATTTTATATATGAATGAGTGTTCTGGGCAACAAACAACTCCTTATATTTGTAGCTTGACCAGACCAGACGAGAATCTACATGGGAAACGATCTGAGAAAGATGTTTTCTGTGATTGTTGCCCTGTCCTGCTGCCACACTCTTGGCTTGTCCTCGTCTTCTTCGATAGTTTGCTGCCTTTGCTTTACCTTATCTTGTACTTACCTTTGCTTTACTTTGGATTGGATTGCTTTGCTTGTGGAAATGAAATGACGACGAGCGAGAGAGGGGTCGGTCCCTGGGCAATAGAAGACACCAACAACATCACACACAACAACTCCTTATTATTATACACTTGTATATACTAATGTAATGTAACATAGCATCATCACATTATATTATTATTACACATACAACATGTACCTACATAAAATATTATATATCTGAATAATACAGATAAATGTACTACACACATCTAACCAAACCAAAGCAAACCATCATCTTAGAGCAAAAGCAAAGACCTTATGGAAATAAAAATGCAATAACAATATTAGAATATGAATGTATGTACATTACATACTAACCCACACTAGTAAAGCACAACAGATATTCACACAAAACCAAAGCAAACCAAAGAAATCGCAAGTGAATCTTATACAGTCATCATAACTAATATCATAATAACATAACTAAAGTAATCCATATATACACATACATACCTACTACATACATTAAAGAATTACAACTAAACTACATTACAATACTACATCAACTAAAATTGCCGTCACATAACGCACGTTGTATGTACAGATAATTCACACTGTATGTACACTACATCATATACAGACACTCTACACAGATGATATCAGTAAAAAAAGAATCAGTAAAAAATAAAGTTATGGATTATGGTGTGTTTGCAAGAGAGACTGCTTGTACATGTATAAAGAACTTGTGCAAAAAAGGTAAACCATAAACCTACCTATAAAATGTACGAAATAGTGGTGCAGGTTGTATTTGTATTTAGATGTGATGTATACATACTCTAGAGTCTCAAATGTGAAATTAGGATAATGAGGATGATGATAATAAATGATTGTGATGCGAGTCCCAACAACACTATAGTAATGTCCCGTCCCTTTTGCGCATAGAATTACATAGAATAAAGTGTGTATTCAAGAATTTTAATAGGATTCTTTTCAGATTTGATTTGATATGACAAGACCGAAAGGGAATGGGCAGGCAATGTGCTTCACCAAACAAAAGTATAGCACTGCCCCTGTGATCTCTCTGCAAAAGAGAGATACGTGACTCAAACTGTGTTTGACTAATGGTAATTGATCAATAATGTCTATATATCGCAGTATGCTCAATACACACGCATCCAGTTACATGCGGTGAGTGTGTCTCAAACGCAATAAAAGTGAAATACTTAACGGGTGATACACGTACAACATAAATATATGTCTACTTTTAAAAACCTACTATATTAGGTAAGTATATATAAATGAAAATTCTCAAGTGTATACACCAGCACATGTATTTATGTACGCAGGTGGATAGGTGAAGTTGTAAAATCATTTTTAATACATGACTAACGATAAGTAGGTACATTTACATTTATTTTTTAAGTGTGTGTGTGTGTCAGTGTGTAAGCGTAGAGAATCAGATTTCAAAAGCAGTGTGATTGTGTGATTGAAATGCTAAAGCAGAACGAGTTAAACCACGCAATGCAACTTAACTGCAACAACAAACTGTTAGCCTCGTGTCCTACGAAATATGATGGTAGGAGTCCTACCATCAGATTTCGTCCTTTGAGGATGGTTCATAATATTCTATTATTCAATTGACGATTGCAGGTTGACTTGGATTTTCGTTATGCAATCAATCTGGCTATAAGTCAAGCAAATAGTACAACGGTAATAACGACTTTAAAAAGCAAAAGTGTTTTTTAAAGGTTTAAACTAAAGTAGGATTGTGGTGTTTGTACATGTTTTCTATGTTACTACTGGTAAGTGGTAAGTATTTGTATTTGCATTGAACTTTTTCTACTTGTACAATACTCGCTGTATGTGAGTGTAATAAAATGTGAAGATGAATGTAAATAAAATAACGCAGTCTTCTTTGTATCTTTGTATTATGTAGACCTAGGCTTGTATCTTTATCTAACTAACAAGTGTGTACAAGATTTGCGTGCACACAGTCATTGCGATTCTGTGGTGTAGTAACTTGAAGATGAAAGATATTCCCAGAAGGATTAATATTTTGTTAGCTTAATAATGTAAGCTTAGATTTTTTTCAGAGCTTAGAGCTTATCGTTAGGTATACGAAGGTATTTGTATTGTAGAGGTCTACTCTTCTTTGCAACGAAGTTACTTTACAATAAAAGAGATCAGAGAATTAGATTACATCTTAATTCTGTTGTAAAAGAGGTGCCTGGAGGGTTTAAGGTGTGTTGTATTAAATTTCTTTTGATGGGTTTGTTTTGTTTTTTTCCTTGGTATTATTGAGTGAGATTTGTGCTGCTTTGCTTTGCTCTATCACTTTCTTTAATGAAGTCATGTCGCTGAATTAGTATAATTAAATAATAACGCATCTACATTAATTAGTGTTATGTTGAAGAAGAGAGTAGTGAAACTGTCTCTATTTTATCTGTCTGTAAGAATTTATTAATGTTTACATTATCACTGTGTACTGTGTACTACTATGTCAATGCATCTACTATACATAAGGCTATCCCAATTCTATACTACTGCAAAGTCTGCAGACACACACAATGAGGAAATAAATAGGAAGAGAAACAAGATATTTATTATTATATTTTACAAAACGAAAGAGAGTTGAGATTTACTATTAGCAGCACTCGAACACAATGGAATATGTATGTATGTATTGTATGTACACAGCAAAATAGTAATAATAAGTAAGAGAAGAATTCAGTTAATAAAAACAATGCAGATGCTGAGAGACATACCCTATAGCAAAGATTATTATTATTAAGGGATGATGCTGATGTGGTGGTGATGATGAGTAAGTTAAGTATTATATAAAACTGAATAATCTAGAAATACCACTGGTTATAATGTGATCAGAACTATACAGAGAAGAAAAGACACTTGTTTGGAATATTAATCAGCATTGTAACATAAACAATATGGCATGTTCTCGTGTAAAATGCTGTGAAGAGCTGTACACAAAGGTATTTACAAGTTATTAACATTATACATTGTTTAATAAACCAGGAACCCCAATCTAATGTTTATGATTTCGCATCACAGTTTCTGAATTGATATTCTGTCGGTTATACTGCACTTATATTATACATAAGTGTACATTGAAGAAGGGAAGGCATAGAAAAAATTTGTATATCAGTCTATATACAAAAAATGTCTAAGTTCTATGTAATTCAAGTCATTTGGGAAAATGGAGTAGAGCAAAGAAAGAGAAAAGACACATACTACATAATATCATTTATTTATTACTATTGATGCTACATTTTTTCATAACTGTGTGCTAAGAGATCGAGCTAAGGTATAGAGAAAAAGGATATGGGCAGAAGTTGTCGTAAATATTTGTTTCGCTTTTAATTCGTAATAATATGTAATAACAATGATAATGTGTTTGGAAGAAGAGGAGCAGGGTCTATAGTCAATTTATGTTTTAATTTCCACACTCTTGTCGTATAGAGTGGCAAATGTTCCCTAGGTGGTTGTTGTAGACCATAATTAATGTATGACTCTGCACACTCTGCAGCAGGATCATCATCATTCTTCCTCTTCCACCAACATTATCATCTTTTATCTTGTTAAAGGTGCAAAACAAGATTTCTACTTGATTTTTATTCCACCTACGTGTTTTGTGTCCAACTCAATACTAATGTTATGTAACGTGATGCAATACAACACATTTTTAACTTGCATCGCACCCATTTACTATAAAGATGATGTTACGTACACAGCAGACGTGTTCTAATTCAATTCAGCCAAAAATTGAAATTCTAGTACATACATAATATTAAAGCTACAGTTAAAGCTTCACATCTGAAATTCTTTCCTGTTGGCTGAATTAAAATTATAATGATTGTTAAAAGTAGATTTTCCACGCGAACACATGGCAAAATTGTCGGATTATTAATTTGTAGACTTGCATTGTTGCATTAGGGATTGAGTTAGAATTGGCTATGAACTTTAATTTCCAAGCGTACAAAATTGCAGTGGTAGGTGTTTGTAAGAATAAGAAATGAAAAAAAAATCTTGTCAAAGTTTTTCAATTATTTTTCAACTCGTAAAATTCAACTCGAAATCTATAGGTAATGCACCTACCTAAGTGTATTATTTACCCGTATAATAATTACGTAGACATAATACGAGAAAGTTGTACCTATTTCATAAATACGTAACATAAGTGCATTTAGAACGATAAATTGCAAACTAAAATTTTGAAGTAAGGCATTTGTCAAATGAAATCTAAACTGTGTATCTCTCCTGCAAAATAATAACGGCAAGTGTTGTATAGAAGAACATTGGAAACGATTGTCGATTGCATTGCCTTATACAATTGAAAGGAAAGAGTGGTGAACAAAAACAGATTAGAGAACGGGTTGGTTATACAGGAACTGAAAAAGGAAGAGTATCTCTCGCGTCTCCCTTTTGCTTTACTTATATACATTCTTAATTTTTTACTCCTTGAGTTACTCTCAGGTGAGCTATCCATTACGGAACTGACGAAACAACAAACAAGGCGCATTACTATGCTATACATCAAACATTATGATTGGATTGCACTACAGAATCATATTACGATTTACGACCAACTGCAAGTATACACTACACATTACACTACATACATAGGCAATAGTCGTAATATTATTATACCCATAGGTACAGATAATAATCATAATATCATAATAATAACATTGATGTCAGACTACTCAAGTCAATTGATGCCATTCATTATGCTGTTACTATTACTGTGAGACATACTGGTATGTATGTCTTGTGCACTGTAATAATATTATTATGTTGTTGTGCATGACATATTATGGAGTTCCCGTTTGATGTGTGTACTGTATAAATCAGTGATAATAAGTGAGTGCAACATTATAGTTTTCTGCTGGTCAAAGCAAGGCAGCTACTGTGATGATGATAATGCGTTGTGTGATGAGACTTTTGAATTTGGCTACCAAGAAATTATGCTTTCGTTGTGAATTTCATTACTATATAAGTAGTTATGAATACAATGCGTAAATAATACAGGAGTTGTATTTTTATGGCCACCAGTATGCAGTAGTTGCAGTTTGTAGTAAAAGTTTTCATATGATATCTGCAATGTATTATTATTATTACTACATTCTAAACTTTAGAATCTAAAGTGTATGTGGAGAGTGTTCAATTACAATATAAGAGCTGTATTCACACACGTAATAAAATAATGAATGAAAAATATGAGGTACATATATCATATATCCTTGTTATTCAAATAAATCTCAGTTTGGTTGGTTGGACTGCCCGTCTGACTCTGTGAGCACTGTGTAAGTGTGTTTAAATACTTTGTTTTCAGTCGTATTATTGCTGTTATGATTGTTGTCGTTTGGTTGCATTAGTAAATAAATATTGTGCTCAAAAGTAGGTTGTCTATAAACTCCTGAACGAATTTACTGCATAATATGAACTCTGGTGTAAAGAATGTCAGGAGAACTGAGACAGAACTACACGGTAGTATTAATTCTTTACTTTGTACAGCAGAATTGCGGTAGTTGTGTGTGTAGTATGTGAATGTGCACATACTTGCTTTAAAAGCAATAATTCATATACGGACATGAATAGAGCTGAAAATAATAATGAAATGTAATATAATGCGACTCTGGTAGGCTGAGATAGAATGTAATTTAATATTAGAAAGTATAAATTATTTATTGAGATGTTGACTCGACTTAAGTTGCGTTAGTTGTGTAGTTGGGCCATTTTGCTTACTCTTCTCATTTGAAATCTTGACAGCTCCACAACACTATAATATACTTCTATTAGGTTTATACTCACTTTATAAATGAGCTTGGTTTAATATTAGTAACAATATAATAGCAATAATGTAACTAATAGATATTCCTTTACTTATTGCAGTGTACCTACATTAGATATACAATATTCTGTTTATACTATGCACCTATGCATAATGTACTGTACAGTAGAATTGTAAGCTAACACTGGTAAATGATTTTTTTGAGTGTGTCTCATCAACATTCTGTGCAGAATGCATTTCTTAACACCATATCAAGTGTATAGCGACATTATACCACGACATGGCTTTAATTTGCAGTTAATAGTCAGAGAACAGTATCTGTAGTAGTAACTTAAGTGGTCAAGGTTTAAAAATAAAATCCTCCTCGTCATTTCTTTTAACAAGCGCTGTGTCTATTAGTGTACACATTATATTATGTGTATAAACCCTTTGTACTAAATATAGGTAGTTTGGCTAGTAAAATATTTTTTTGTAGAACACAATACATACAGGATTCTAAGCAGTGTTTGTGCTCTATTGTAGTTCGTAATGAAGAATGAATGAATCATAATAAGTAAAAGCAATGGACAAATCCATAAAAGTAGAACTTGTACAGTCTAATCCACTACCTACGTGTACACAATTTTCATGTTTATTTATTTGTTATGATGACGATTCAAAAAAGTGGGAGTATAGGATACACTTGTATGTATGTTGAGTTAAGCGTTGAGGAATTGTTGGTAGTATGTAGTAGTGTAATAAGTTACTGCCCAACATGTACAAGAACTCATTTGAAAAATCTTGAGCAATATATTTTTCCGCATTTAGGGCTTCCAAAAGCAAAACTTGTGCGAATGGGACTCTATTAGCTTAATGTGCAGCATTATTATGGAGACAGCTGTCATCACATTACAAAATCTGAACCAATTTCCCAAACTATATTTATTTTCTTTTTTCAAGTAGCAGTCGTAACTCGTGTTTACTCTGTATCACTCCTCAAATTGTACAATGGCTTGATAGATTTTGAAATAATTTGTAATTGATACAACTAAAGAACTCTGTGACTATTCTGTATACTATAGTATAGGCACCTTCATTATTTATTTTTGTTGATTTGAAATCGCACAATTTCCAACAAATCAGGTTATGTCTAGGTACACGTCCCTATACATTCTAAACGTATTATAAATCTGTATACAAAGGGTACAACAGGAAAATACATATTACACGCAACACTTGCTTTATCTGCTATATCTTTTGTAGAAAAATGTAAACCATCATAAAATTGCGTTACCAACTATTTATTTACTACCTACTTGAAAGTGCAAGTCTTATTATTGGAATTTGTAAACAAGTGTTTGACCAGTCAATAGGTATTTTATGATGAGGTTAGCATTTGATTAGCAATTGACACATTAAAAAGACATTTTTGACATTCTGTCTCTGAAGAAATCTGTCGTTCTTTATTTCTGTTCATACTAACAACTAACTCGAACCACATGCTACATTACAAACACAAGCTACCTTTGTATTCTACGATTATTACAGGCTTACATATAGATTACAGCTGACTTGTGCTACACTTACTACAATTATTACATTATGCACAAGATATATGCAGAACTTATGTAAAGTACTCTCTTGTACTCCCCTAAACCATATATTTTTATATACAGACACCTTATGCACAACAGACAGTAATTGTTTTACGATGAATTTATGTTGTACTTCAATATTCAAGTGGTACATTTACATGGAGCAATGGATGCGAGATGTGATACAACGAAACAAAATATAAGTACAACACTACCCTACAAGCAAGCAAGAGAGAAAAATAGTCACGATTTCAACAGCAAACCTCCACCACCAAAATGTTTGTGGAATATTCGTTGTAATCGTGAAGTGAGGAGAGCAGACTGAAGAGTGGAAGTTAAGTTAATGACAACAACGTGTTATACCTTTGCTTACATTAACATTATACATTACAGGCAGTCAGTAGTCCCACAGCATTCAAGTGAAGTCATCAAGTCTGTTCAGTTTAGTAGTGTACTAGAGTGAACAAGTATAAAATATCAGTAAGTAGGTAAAGAAAAGTGAGCAATAAATGCTGTCTTGTTTTTACCAGGAAAACGTCAGCTTCTGCAGATCTTCGCAGAGTATTTCGCTGCTTTACAAATACTACCATTATATTCACATTATGATTATATTCAAACCACCCCCATGGTTATATTATTATAAAAGCATGATACTGATTGAATTCACACACACACACACTCACACACCAAAAAACCCTTAGTATGTATATCTGTATACTACACACACAATATAGGAACCGCAGAATGTAGTAGGAGTAGAGTAACAGTAAGTAGCATGTTATAACAAGTCAATAATAATATACACATACAGAATGATGCATTGTCACACATTCTTTTTTCATTCTCATTGACAGCTCCCATAGGAGCCTGTCTGTAAAAATGTAGGTATAGTATGGTTTGGATTTGGCAGTGCAATGTGAGACACACTAACAGAATATTAATCGATTAATAAATGTTGTGAACGAGTAATTAATAGCTATTTAGTTTGTGTGTATGTGAGTTAAATGTATTTTGATGTGTTATGCAATGCTTTTCTAGTTTCACTCATGTGATAACATAACACTACATTTTTTATACGTGTTACATTGTTGTTATTGTGAATTGTTATGCTATATGCGTGCAATTCAATATACAATGTGATCCAAAATATTGCTTCATTTAATTTAAATGCAAGATAAATTTGTTTTCACAGTTTCATTGCAGAATTCCTCATTCCTCTCTCTGCATATTGGTACGTTGTAACTGGTAAGCATCATACAGTGTATCTGAACACACTACTGACATTGTTGTAGTGTTTGTGTTTTTTTGCACATATTATGCACGGAGAGTGAGAGAGAGATATTGCTTACTGAAGGTATTTAATTGCGAACGTGGTTTGTGCTTGACACTCCAATAATCTTCTCATCGTGTCCTGCTCAGACTTTCGTAGCAGAGAGCACATCATTCATGAACTATTTATTTAAATCACAATCGTTTTTTCATGCTTATTGGAAATTGCTTGCTGTAAGTACTACTATGATTATTGTGAAGATATTATGCACATATATGCATGTATGTAAAGTAAAGGCTGTTATGAAGTGAATTCTCTAATGTGAAGAATATTATGTATAGTGTATAGATGGATTGGTATATTAGTAACAACAATAATTTTTTATGTAGCTGAGATACACTCTGCATATCAATTCATGTGTCAGTCTTTGGCCTTTTAGGTAGTTTGAAGTGCTCTAGGAGAGCGAGAGTGTGAAATACCGTTGTTGTACACTTTTTCTGCATGCAGAATCTGATAATTCAATTTATGTTACTATATAACACTTTTACATGCAAAAATGCACGATGATGAGGTATGTTGTAGCTGTAGTACTTATGTGTAGCTTTGAATTTGTAGGTGAGCGTGAGGAATAATTCTGTAATACAGTAGACTCATTGTCATGTCATGTCAAGTAAATAATAATATGATTATACCACAAGAGTTTCAAGAAGAAACTTGCAGATTACTTGCATTGACACCGTAAATGATTCTCGTGGTTATAGAAATGGTGGTGAAAAGACATTGTGTTGTCTCTAAGTTCAGTGTTACTTAAAATAAGCCAAAAGTGTAGCCAATCCATTGGTTGTAAGCAAATGGAACTTTTCAACCAGAGCAAATTGGATTCACATCATATTTTTAGCTATTTACTTATGTTCGTAGGTACATACGACATTCTATCATCGATATATTTTTTATTAACTTATGTTTTGTTGTTGATTTAAATTTATGTAGATATACATTGCACAAATTATGGTTTGCTCTTGGTGCATTGCTTTTCATCCGTGACTAAGTCATTGTTTATTTTTAAGTTCATTACGAACAATAATATTATTATGTTGCATTACATGCATGTGTATTATGTGTTCAGATTCTCCCTTTGTATTGTATAGGAATTTCCATATTGCTTTGATAATAAAATATTACTAGTGTTATTCTACAACACGTATTACAGATTCGTATAGACTTTATTGCTTACGTTCGGTTGTCTGAATGTGACACACAGTTGGAGTGTAGTGTGAAATGATAAATTTTTGAGTAACGGAGTCAGTAAAAGTATGCTGTAAAGTTGAATGGTATAAAGTATTGTGCATGCAGGGTTCGTCAGTGACATGTTAGTCGCATTCATCACGATTCATCATATTAAATGAGAACATTGAGCATAAGAAAAGAGAAGTCGACTTTGTATGTGCATAGAGCTATGTTGACATTTGTATGAGTTGTTGACAATGAGATTTTCGCTTTGTCAAGAAGAGATGCAGACGAATGAGAAGAGATTTCTTAATTATGTCGTCGCACTTTTATTTTCACATCGAAAAAAATGAGTTTATGAGCAGAATTGGTTTTTTTGTCGTTGTTTATGTTTCAGGTAGGTAAGTCAGCCCTTATATTATTACACTACAAGCAATTCAGTGCTTTGAGAGTGGAAATTGACGGGGAATTGCACATACTATGACTATGAAAGACGAAACTATCAAAGTTGGACGTGGTTTTACGAGGGGAGATGCTCATATATATCTTTAACAGCTAAAAGGTGCTGCCTTTTTAAAGCTACATAAAAATCAAATCATAAATGTAATGTAATGTACTGCAATATTTTCAAGGAAAGGATGAGACTACATACCTAACTTATGATTCATATAACATACTAAACCTATCTAAGTTTAGTTTTGTAATTTATTTACCATATAGTTTCAGGCTGTACTTTATGTAGATATTCAAATAAATGTATAAGGGAATCTTCTTGATTTGATATTTAAGAACGATGACTTTGACTAGTAGGCAATTAAAAGGAGTCTTGAAATGGAAATAGTTAATGAAATCGAAAGTCTTGGTTTGCGTTGAATGCTAAAATAAATACACTCATTATACTGTAATGTGTACTCGTAGTTAGGTACTCTGTGTTATAGTCACGTAATTATAGTAATACTTACCTTTACAAGAAAAGTAAGAGTACATTATAAATGTAACGTGGTTATTTGTATGGTAATGTGTCGTCGGCAGTTTTTAAGTTTGTGCCCTTGTGTGGCATTCTGCAAATTAAATTCGCATTTCACATTTTGCTCTTCAATTTCGGTTGCGTTTTATCATCATTGTCTTATTACATGGATAGACAAGTATTCATTAGCTCAAAGTAATTAGTCACCTCCAGCATTACGAATATTAATGTGTGGTCTTGCCTGTCAACGTAATATTTGTTAGTTTAAATAATGAGCTTTAAGCTTCTGTCCTGATTCAGTTGTACAGCACACTAGTATCATCTTTGTAAACATCACCTTTAAAAGAGAATGAATGTCTGAGAATACATTGTTCATATTATTTTTATTATTATGGTCTGAATTGTGAAAACAGTTGCTTTCGCAAAACGTAATTACTTTGCATGTAGAAGAGACTCAGTGTATAGTTGATAGTGTCTGGCTAACTGTTGTTAACTGTTATGTGTTAAGTATACACTTGGCTTGGTTTGATTAAGTAAACGTGAATGAACTTAATATAATTAGCGATTGCACAAAATTCATTGGCATTGATTTGGGATTCTTTTGACTTGACAAGTGTGTGTTATGGTTGCTCTGTGGAAATTTCTTGTTAGCATAATATGTTGTAGAAAAGGCAAGCAATTTATTTCAATTATTGAGTGGGAGGGAGGAGGAATATAAGTTTTTTATAAGTGTATCTCCTAGGATTTCATGCGTTTCGCTCAGTCTATCTATCTACGTCGATTTTTTTATTGGGTTTATGTGAGTTTCATTTCTTT
>JAQFYB010001288.1:0-34575 GCA_034694085.1 Pogonognathellus longicornis
TACACGCAAAAAATACTCCAATGTATGACTAACATTTTGTTTCATTGCCGTTATTTCATTTCTTACTAGGTATTTCTCTAATGCTGTACAAAAACCGAGTTATCCTACATTTTCATTGCTAAAATAAATTCTACATTCTTTTAAAGAAAATATAAAACGCGTTAACACAAGCACGAACTAAATTCAGAATGTCGAAAGTCATTGGAATTGGCGGAGCTGGACGTGACGAGTGGCTCATTTGGCTACGTATCTCGTTAAAAATACACAAACAAAAAATCATGGTAGAAAATAAATGTAGGCCACAATTCCAACAAAACTATTCAATACCAATTGATTCAAATCATTCATTACCTTACATAAAAGATAGACAACGAACCTACATATTTACTGTAAAAATAATTCTACATTCTTTTAAAGAAAATATAAAACGCTACATACACACAAACACTTTTCCATCTGCCTTCATTATAAATATCAATTTTTCATTTTTTACAACGTGGTAATAATTAAATATTAATTAATTATGCATCCTTTCCCGGATGATTTCTCTTAAGAAAAGAAACTAAAGCAATAATTCAAAAACAATTTAAATTAAGTTATCATGGTATACCTAAAAAAGTATATGAATGCACGCAACGTAAAACAATATTAAAATGGTCAAATCAAACTTAGAATACATAGAAACACCTAATCAAAGGAATCTTTTTTATTTTTTAGAAATAAATGTTTAGCACATCTATATTTATATGACCAAGTAAAATTGTAAATGCTCTAATTTCGTAATAAAGGTGATACCCACTCCATGCCAAGTAAATAGAATTCAAAAATCTAGTAGAGTCTTAGAGTTTTAGGTGTATGTGTACCTAATACTTTCTTCATGTCCTCTTAATCTGATACAGTGCTAGCGCATAGCGGGGTTGTTTATTTGGCTCCGGAAATAATGTAAGTGAAAGGGAAGTAACTGTCAATTAATTTACGGTGTTGATTACATCTGTAGTCTTCCATTTCTCTGGCGATTTCTCCCTTTAATTCTCATTAGGATTTACTAGCCGAAACGAAAGTGTTGATTTTCTCGTCTCTTTCACAAGGGACGCTACTTACTTCAGTGTTCTACTTGTGGTCATTATAGTAAACACTGCAGTTGGCTATTTCTCCTATACACTTCCAGCAAAAAGTTCAGTTTGTTGACTAATGCCACTGTGTAGTACACAACTCACAAAGCTCGGTTGTTAAAGAACTCTTCCTGTAATACGAGTATACCAATTACCAATGTACCATTACAAAACTATGTACTTTTACACTATGTACTCCTATACTACACTACTAATACTATACTAAAATACTATACTGAATACTTGTTATCAAGGCCGTATCCAGAAATCGGTTTCGGGAGGGGCAAACTACAATCATTAGGTACATAATATGTACCAACAATCGCTCGTAGAGCGAAAAATTTCGCGATTTTTTGCCCTTTCAGTGTAAAATAACCTTTTTTTGGGATTTCGGGGAGGTCAATTGCTCTATTGCCCACCCTCTGAATACGGGCATGCTTGTTATACACTTGGAAACATTTTTGCTACAATTACAAGCAATGACTGCATGATCCTTTCGTAGTATTATATGATATTTGAGACTATGTACTTCAATTTACTTTATAGTTTGTACACACTATAGCTTTGCTACATACTTAGGCTAAGGTGTCTATGTGTATTACATGGAGACTGCTACAATTGTCAACGCAATTTAACGCAAAGCAGCAGCAGTTGCAGAAAATAACACATAAAGACATGTTACCTTACGGACGTGTCTAGTGCTCAGAGTTTTGGAGCAGGAACTCCCTGATAGTAGATTATCCTGAAGCAGTGCGCTGGGCATTGGAATGTTCTCTTTTTGATGTGCACGGGTTATGTAGGGTATAGGTATCGTTGCAATAGCATTTACTAACTAAGCCTTCCCTTTAGTACCCTTCCTTCGCACCATTATTGCTACACAGACTGCAGGTGTACCGAAAACAAGAGCATACACACAAACAAGGTTTGTTTTCCTGCACAGTGCGTTGCGAAAACTATCCACTTACTTTCTTGGGCGAAACTTGGGCCATATACTACTACAGTAAATAAATGCTACAGGAGCAAATAAAGTACAGGAGGAAAGTAAGATAAAAATTTTGTGCTCGTTAAGCCTATAGGAGCCTTTAATAGCATGGTGGTGTTATTTTAGCAGAGTCAAGTTAATGAAACTATTTCAAAGTTTCACTCTATGTACATATTGCAAGCGCATATGCTACACATATATTTTACTTGATGGAATGTGAATACCTATAGATACATTTACTCTTTTCTGTGCTTGTAAGTATACCTAGAAATACATGCTCAGTCAAGACAGAAGAAATCCGCTGTATATAGGTATGTATTTATTTTCATTTGGAGTCTAGAGCCTTTACTTAGCTAATGGCTACTCGAAAAGTATTTGTAAGTTACCGTATACTAAACTAAAGCTGTATAATATAGTGTTGCCTGTCTTGAGAAATTGTGAGATTGAGGGTGAAACATCGTTGATGGCGAGGAAAAGCATTCCAGGTGGAACTAATGGACACAATCAATTCAATGAACTAATAAATGTTCCTTTGTATAATCATTTTTCTTCGTAATCTTTTGCTAACAACATGTACTTTACAATAAACTTGATTTCACATTATACCGCATGCATACCGTGAGTATGTTTTATACGTATTAATTAATAATCAGAAAAAAATTTCACCACCACACTGTTAGATTTTCAAACTCTAATTTATATTTGACTTTCTATACTATACAGATCTTCAGAATCAGCACTTGAAATAAATCAATAAATTTTTTAAAACCGAATGAAAGCATTCTCCTTTTCAATTTGAAGATATATTTATCTGATACATTTGCACTCTGTAAAAATCTCTTGGCTTTCCCTAAATTACTTCCGCATATACAGCATATATATTTTATCCATGATGTTGAGTTTCAATTTTTTATTAGCAAATTAGCGTCTTAAGTCTTTCTCAAGTCGTGACCTTGTGGATCGTGGTATGGACCTATCATATTTATATTTAATACCTACCAAAAACCTATCTATGATCACATGTTCATTTAACAAAAATATAAGTAATTCAGTTGCTACAGCTTGGACTCGCACTTAGAAAACAATTGGATAAATCATTTAACCTACCATTTTTATATTTTCATTATTTTTCATTTCATTTGTTTGCGATTGAAAGGCGCAGTTGCACATATCCACATTAGGGAAGCTGGTCCAAAGTGGCAAGCACAAAAGACCACGATTCCTCTTTCTGGGAAGAGTACTGTTAGAGAATTGACTAGACTTTATTTTTTTCCCCGTATTCACAATTTTGCCCTGGACATAGACACAGTTTTTAATCTTAGCCTTTACCTCAAGGATATACTCCGTACTAAACCTAGCCAAGTATACCCCTATCACTCTGCCTTATGATTGCTATAGATGTATTTGTAAAAAACTGAATAATTATTGATTTCAGTAATTAAGGCGGCTTCAACGTGGATTTGCCAAAAAGTTTAAGTATGATATTGATCATATACTGCAGGTAGATTACAGAGCAACATTCATTCCCTGAATTCTCTACTATTATAAATAACTTTTCACTTACTACAACCCATTTGTCATGTTGAGAACTATTAATTGGATAATTGCATTAGGAAAATAATAATACAACTTAATGTAACTTACCCAAATAAAATATGCCATAGTACATTTCTTACTATCCTAGGAGCAATATTCATTTGGAAAAGAATTATATACCCCATGGGGTTTCAGCAATGATGCAAATTCTCTCTAGCTGATTTCTAGATACCTATACAACATAATATCATACCTAGTCTTCGTCATAATAATATTCCTTAGTACATCAGTCGAGTTAAGTTTGGATTTCACATTTTTATGGCAAATAAGTTGAAATTGGTGAAAATAGTAAGGCATATATAACAGCGCCAGGCTGCGTAGGTATTAAAATATTTTCGACACTGTTCTTCTATTGTACGTATGTTCGAGGTAGGGTAGGGTTGAATAAAATATACAGATTTGTACGAATTACAGCTGGTTAGCCACATCACACATTGAATCCGAGTTTCCGTTGCTATTCAGAGTGGTAGTAATGTTCTCACAGTGTGAAGTTTCTATGAAAAGGGAATACAATGTCTTCCTGTCTTGTTTCTGGCTGTGCGGGTTTCACAGTGTGTTGTGTGTGTGTTGTGCTATGAACACTGTAGCTGTGTTCAATGTTCATTCTCAAACCGAGCAGATTGGGCAGACGACGAGACGAAGCTAATAGATGGTAGCGTAAAGGCGAAGGAAATGTCTACATGGTTAAATCGGGAGAGGTGCATCATTATATGTAAAACGCTTGGGGATGTACATTCTCACAATACATGACGGCCATTCGAAAGGTAGTATTCTGAGTCTAATACAGTTTTCAAATGTGCTCCTAACTCGCAGGCATGGCAATATAGTAGACAGGAGTGGGTAGGTCGAGAAATTGAAGGTACTTGTTCAACTTTAACTGTAAAGTGGAAGAATTCTGTAGAATTCGAGTACTAAAACTGGGTCTTATGTAATAACTAAGCTGGGTTCTCTGATTCTTCCCATCTTTTCATGTACCATGTGTATATTTCCCTACATACTCCTAGAAAGTCTATTTCATTCCATGTATTTTATTTCTGTCTACTCTCGTATACTATAGCGAGGATGTTGAGCGTACTCGTAATTTAACTGAGCCCTAGATAGGATAGTATGAATTGCATATCCTACAGACATAAATTTGGAGTTGCTTGCTGCGAGAAGGAAACCGGATCGAGGGACTGTATTCAGAAGAAGACGAGAGGAGACGAATGAAAAGAGGTAGTAGGAAAAGTATTTCACATCCTGGAACTTCATACGGAAGTATGCAAGCACCGTACACCATACTTGTCATGCAAAACGGTTTTATGTCTTTTTCTCAATGTTATGTGTTAGACAGAGACAGAGAGAGAAAGAGACAGGCAAAAGCACAGAAAATTGAATGCGTCCCCATATAAGAAAGTTGAAATGATTCGCTAAAATAAAATAGACTTACGGATCTGGAGCCAAAATAGCCGTCCGGGACAAGAAACAAGTCGATTTCAAATTTGAGCTCACGGGCAACACTCGAAAGAAGGTCCATTGCAAGTCCGTCACAGCATGCAAGGCGGTAGGACGAACCCGATGACTTCCGACTCTCGAAATCCGCAAATATAAGTGCTATTTCGTCCTATATTCAATGTGAGCATTAATTGTAAGTGTGGCTATCAAATTGTTCTCGAGAGCCGTGTAAAAAACATTTACTAAATATTCCACGTTACTATCAAACTCCTTTCTCGACAGCCTTTCACTTTTATACGTGTCTATAATATTTATGAACGAAAACACAATGACAAATGTGGCTTACTTTGTTATAAGTATTGACTTTCAAACAAGGAAGACCCTTAACACAAGTTCTATTATCCTCAGCCTCAACTTCCATAACAAAAGGTGGTGCAACAATAGTTACTATTCTATAGGCTTTCGATGGTCTTTCACCCGGTCCAAATATTCCGCCCCCAGGCCATCGAATAGTCTCCAATTGGACTTGAGTGGTTTCTGGAGACACATTTCCAACTCTATTCCAATCCGCGTTAACACCAGCACGAACTAAATTCAGAATGTCGAAAGTCATTGGAATTGGCAGAGCTGGACGTGACGTGAGGCTCATTTGGCTACGTATCTCTCTAAAAATACACAAACAAAAAATCATGGTAGCAAATAAATGTAGGCCACAATTTCAACAAAACTATTGTACACAAATTGATTCAAATCATCCATCACATCAATACTACACAAGATCAACAACGATCCTGCATATGTATGGATTAACAAAATTCTACATTCTTTTAAAGAAAATATAAAACGCTCTGTACACACAAACACTTTTCTATCTGTATTCGTTACAAATATCAATTTTTCATTTTTTACAATGTGGTAATAATTAATACATATTAATTAATTATGCATCCTTGCCGGGATGCTTTCTCTTAAGAAAAGAAACTAGAGCAATAATTCAAAAACAATGTAAATCCAGTTATCATGGTATACCTAAAGAAGTACTGACTGCCCATAAAATATATTACACATACATGAATGAACACAACGTAAAACAATATTAAAATGCTCAAATCAAACGTAGAATACCTAGAAACACATAAACAAAGGAATCTTTTTGCATAGCTGTAAAACTGAAAAAGTTCGTTTCACAAAATTGCAGTTGTTTTAGTACCTAGTGGGTCTTGATTGTTGATTAGTGCACTGGTTTGATTAGTATTTAAATCAATAAACTTATTTTAAACCCAACAATAGCACAAACCCAGGCAGTGAAAGCTCGAGTACTAGCCTTGGGGTTGTTTCGTTGAATAATACATGTTGGCAGCATCCACTATGCATCCCTCGGAAGATAAGTCAAATAAACAATGAGAGAACTTTCATTCATGCGAAAAGCAAGTCAAAGAGTCAAGTCCATTCGGTTTAGTTTGGTTGAAATGTCAGGAAAGAGATACACTTTTAGGCAGCTAAATATAGATAAAAATGAATTGAAAATGGTAATATGTAGCAAACAGAAACTTGTACATCTAGTAGTCCTAGAGTACCTACTACATAACACTAACATAACACAAACTATCCTACACACACATACAAACTATATACGTATGTCTATTTCAGTTTAAAGTATTTATGTATGTGTAGTGTAGTGTAGAAAGTAGAAACGGACTGTTATTGCAAACGTACAAAGGATATATATTATAAACTACAAAATAAAACACATATTACACACATAAATAGGATACATGGAAGTAGCGTATGTACCTAGTGATGTCAGAAAGCTGTACAAGGTTCATTTCATGTGTCAGGAAGAGACTATGTGTAGGGACAGGTATTAAGTTACACATTACGCTCGGAAAAAGAAAAAGTGAGGGAGTAGTGAAGCGAACTAATGTGAAATGTACAAGTTGAATCAAACTGGTAATTGTGTAGCGTAGAGAATTCATGTATGTGGAGAGCTTGAGTTTGACTTGTTTGAGTCAGAGAAAAGATATGCAACCAAATAGAAAAAGCTCCAGCGATTCAGATGGAATCGGAATAGAGTATAAAATATAGTGTGTAGTACATACACACTTAGAACGATATAAATAGATGGACGAGCTATGTAGCTCTATGCTACTACTACCAGTACAAAGCTAAAGGTACCTAAATACCTACAGCTAGTATGAGGAATATAATGTAATAGAATATAATGTTTGGTTGCTACTACCAGAGATACACTACAGAGTTTCTTTTCTTGAGCTGTGTCTGTGCCTGAGGAAGAAAGAGTGCAAAAAAGCAAGAGTCTGGTTCTATACTTGTGTAAATGCAAGGGGAAAGAAGCAATAAGCTTAGATCCTATCATAACGGAACGCTACGTTACGGTGAGCGTAAGAGGAAGTGAAGGCAGAAAAGAAAGTTGTGTATTTTATGAAGCGTAAACAAGAGATAAAATCACGCAAAGGCAAAACCGTATTATGTTCTGAGCGAAACAGCACAATTTTTGTCTTGCTGCCATTCTTCAAGACTATTTTCTCACAAATGACGATTCCCCATAGTTTTCCACTTACACTTTTCTCTATAATTTTATTATTATCCTGCATATGTAATACTGGTAGATACATACCCACATAACACACGCCAAGGTTAAATTCGAGTATCTCTCTTTCTCTGTGTCTCTCTTTGTCTGTCTGTGTAATTTAGTTGAAAGTAAATGATAACTGCCGCAAAGCCGAGCGAGGAGAGAATTTCCAGACTATTACAAGCCGTGTTTACCATTATTACACTAGCTTCAATTGAAATGCATTTGGGTATGTGGCTTGTTTGGTGAATACTTTCATTCATTCATATAAACAACCCGCTTCATATCTAATAAGGTCATGATTCTATGAAAGTCATGATTGAATTCACATTTTAATGAAGATCATTCTATTCAATATGAAATTCTAGTTTCTATCCTATACAATATGCGTATAGTAGGTAGTGTATGTGTTTTTGACGTCAGAAATGGATGTTGTAAACGAAAATAACCTCAGCTATGGTCCAGTAGGCTCTTTGAAGGCGAGAAGCATCTCAATAAAGATTATATTACTCAAAAGAGAATTTCTTTTGTAACCTACTTGGTAAAAATAGATGAAAAATGAATTTTTTACAGCTTGTCAGCAACGCAACGGACACATCAAAAACGTGCCGTAGCATAAAATATTTCCCTGTCACGTGAAAAGAAGAATTACACTGTGGTTAAGACTGTTCGGAAAACGGTTACATGAGTGATACCTCCGAAGACTAGGGGATCTATCTGAAACGAGTACCTACTAGAAAAGAACAATTTTGTTATTATGCCTAGATTTTGAAACTTGAAACATTATATTTTCGTGAAGGAGTCTTTCGATAAACATACGCTACAGGCTATCAAATAATATGTTACTTGTACTGAAAAGAACTGAAAAAAACAATGCATTTTCCCCATGTAATAATATTGTATACTGGAAAACGTAGATCTGTAGAATCATATATTAACTTCAAAATATCTTTCACTCAAACCCGCCGAATTCCTTTCTCCCATTACTATAATTGCTAAAAGTTCTTTCATCTTCAGCTAAAAGCTCCTGATATCGTCAAGTGTGCGTAGTTGTGTTCAATTAATTAGATGAAGCAATAATAAAAACGTAATTGTCCAAAGCAAATGAGCTGAGCAAATGAATTGCACATTAATGAAACAAAAAGATTTTAAAAACGAAAGAATGAAAAATATAAAAAATGTCAAATGAAAATAAAAGTCGAAAACTTCTCGGAGTGTTCATATAATATCAACAGAACTATTAATACGTACGTGCGTTTGTGTGTTGCATATTCCATAGACAATTTCTAGAGGGTTAATTATTCCTAAGTAATAATATTACAGGTATACAGAAAGCATGTCATTTCTAGTGTAATATTTCTAGCATGTTTGTATAAATAAGTTAAATACATAACTGAATTCTCCATTCATAGTAGAATAATTGGTGTATACACAATACACTAACTCTTTGTATTTGCATTCGAATCAGATAACAGTGAAAAGAATGAAATTGTGCCCGAAAGTTGTAGTACACATCAATAAAGCGAAAACAAAAGGATGAAACGAGGTAGGTCGACTTATTGTTACTACAACACAATGATAAAGTGACAGCGTCTCATTTAGAACTCTCGAAAGTTGAGATAAAGCAACTGAGGCATGGTTAGAAGAGTCTCAAAGTATAATAGTAAATAAGATTAGACGAAAAGTTTGATAAAAGTCAATAGTCTAACCTGGTTAGAGCTATGGAGACAAATTTCCTAGACTGGAATCCCGTTGTTTCTTGCCAACAAGAAATATTTGGTAGACTCTCCAAGATATCTAGAATAGTTGTCGGTGGTGGCGGATATTGGGCCCTAGAACTGCTAAAAGTTGCAACGGGTCTTGTAGGTCTTGAATTTTGTGCCGTGGATGTTGATGTAGTAGTTGTTGGATCGAGATTCGAAAGAAAAGGATGGGAATAATGATTCCCATGGGAAGAACCAGAAGATGAAGATGAAGACGAAGTTTTAATCGCACCCATAAAATCTGTACTTGAAAATCCACTAAAAACTCCACCGAGTTGGTTTTGATGGTTGTTGTTATTGTTATTGTGGTGGTGGTTTGTGGTAGGTTTGGGAGCACTTGATGAAGACTTCGAGGATGGCTTTTGAACCGGCGTGTTTTTCACCGTATGAAGAGCACTGGCCAAAAGTTTGCCTGTGGTTTTCATTGTGTGCTTCCCTACCAGTGCTGTTCCAGGACTCCGAAGGGCTAGTACACCACTAGGAATCCATTCGGGGATTACCTCGAACTGAAACAGACACACATTGTTACACATTGTCTACAATTTCATGACTATTCTCACTTTAACGGGTAAAAAAGACTTTATTGCTCGGAGATTCAAACAATTCACAATTACCACCACCAACTGTTAACCAAAAGTTAACCCTGATAATGAAAATCTTTCCTTACTCTTACCCCGCGGTTTTATATCGTGGTACTTCTTTGCTATTTTAACGGAGAAACACCTTCTAGACATTAATTTGATTAGCAATTCCCTAGAAAACTAATTTCATCGCTTACCTTGGTATACTGTCCCACAAGTATGAAGACATAGTCACCATTGAGCATTCGTAATTGTTTGGCAGCACGAAAGACCGAAATGAGGGATCGTTCGGAACATAAGAGAACGACAACACCTTGGGTGGCTTTCGTCAGCTCACTCAGGGCCCGAAATGCAGAATTAGATGAGCGGGTACGAAGCGTAATAAAGTTAGGATTAAGAACCGGTTGGTCCTCTTCCTCATCAAATGGAGTCATCCCTCCTAATTCCTCATAGTCATAATCTGATAGATTGGCATTGGACAGATCCGAATGGAAATTCCGGTGTGTCGTTGTTTTCATTTGACTCAGTTCCTGCTCCCAAATTAGTTGCGATGTCAAAATCGATGGCGAGTCATCAAACAGCACCGCAAAAGAGTGCCAATGACAATAGATCAACAGGTGACCCAAAGCACGGGCAAAGTGACGGACGGACGTTGATAAATTTATGTAGAAATCTTCCCTATCCTGAAATAAAACAACACACAGTTTGTAAATGACCAACCTGGGACATTATTCTCCGATTCTTCTTCAACTCAACGCATAATTCCTAGTGGACATCTATACACTTTAACACATACTTACTCCAGCATGACAAGACAAACTACAAAACTAATCAACCGTATACGAGTAAATACATGTACATAAAATGTCCACACTCAATTCATTTGTTTATAAACTTTCTTCCGTCTTCAGTGGGTTGAAATTAAAATTTTACCATTAGTTGAATTTGTACGTGTTTAAGCATTTAATTTACAACGCCATTGCATTGGTAGCTGGGTATATTTTCGGAGTGTAAAATCAATATGGTTGAAGAATTTTTCTCATTAATTATATTTCACAATATTTTATTACACTAATACTAGTCGTAACCCAGATCTTCTTCTGTGTTATACATTTGTTTGAAAAGAAATGATAAAAAACGGAGGCGGGTTTTATGCGCAGCCGATGTGGGAGTGGGATGCAATTATTCCCGAAGTCAAAGAAAGGATTTTTAATCATTGTTGAACCGAACGTCATTGTTCTTGCTAAACTGAATGGAAATGTACCAAATAGCAAATATATCTATATACCAAAGGGAAAGGAAAGGACTTTCATATCGTAATTCATCTCCCGAAAGAGAAAAGAGCCCGAGAACCGAAAAGTCAAGTCGGAAATACGACACGCAAGGAAGATTTGCATAATATTAAGATACGCATTGTGATATAGTGACAACTTGTAGAGGGGAATTTCCCTTGCTACGGCACGTCACTAAAATTGCTTTGTTTTTTCACTGAAGAGAACACTTTTGGCAAAGGTCCCCGGTTATCTCTCTGCACTTTTTATGCATAGCACATAGCACAGTAATAAAAAGCAGCATTGCTATACCATAACTTCCTATTCCTAGCTAATACAAGCTACAGAGTAATAATATGGTCTCACTTGAGCAAACCCAAGTATTATTTAAACATAATACAATCATTTTTTCTTAGAATCTGCCTATTTCCCCGGCTGCAATAAACAGCGAATATTACATTACATTGTGTTGTAAAATGTTGAATAAACTTTTTCAGTTAGAATGAAAAAAAAACTTATTTGTGCCACCAGTTCGTTCTGTGGTCTCTGAAAGACTTGGCCAAAGCTGTTATTTGAACTCAACATATTTTTCTTTGGTTTTTCAAAGAGCTACCATATAGAGCTTTGCTGGTTATGTTGTAGCCTCTTCAGTTTGAAAGGTTATGTGCTTTTATACTCTTTTATTCGACACTGTTAAAGTGGATAAAACTACATACTTACGTACATTCGTACATACGCATTACAGTAAAACTCTTTTTGGTGAAAGTTTATTATTATTTCTTTAGAGCCACTGCATTGAGTTTTGCTACCAGCCTGTAATAATCTATCAATCCATGGTGCACTTCTGGGCTGTGCACTATACAGATTTTTTTGCAGCCTCGTCCTTCCTTTACAACATTTATCTCCTTGTGGATTTTTTACTTGGACTGTTGATGTCTTTTCTGTGGATGTAACAGGCGTTTATAGGAGGAGCTCCCGTACAGTTCTATAGCTATTTATAATAATTTATTGGATTGGTAGTTGGCACGAAACGCTTTAGCAATCTTATTCTACTGCCAACCATCATGTGCATGCACACTTGTTAAGATAGTTAAGAACTAGCATAAATCCCATCTAATGTGATTTGTGAGTCTCTATTTCGCCAAAATGTGGTCAATGAAGCTGTGTTCAGCAAGAACCAAAACCCAACTTAACTCAGTCTTCTTTTCACAAATAATTATCTGTTGATATTTATATTAACTGGTTTTATACAATGTATCTGTACTAGTTCATCTTGTAATTATTATTGCCAACAAGCAAATGTGCTGTGTCACACTGAATTTAAGATGATACACTAACCCATATCTACTTATCTACCCATGCCACTAGAAAGAATTAATTTTATACCTATTTACTAATAGTATTTGTATTCATAACTCGTATTTGTACTGAATTAAACATTTTTGACTGTAATAAAGTGTTTAAAGTCAATCAAGTAAACTAATCCATACATAATATGGTACATATTACATATTATCAGATTTCGTAGTCAACACCTGATTAATTCAAGCTAGTCACAATAAGGTGCACTTTGTAATTGAATAGAACAAGATATTATCCACAAAATGCTTAAATGTGTGCTTAAAATTTCGCATTTAAGGAGACATGAACTGTACAAAAGATTGTATGTAATATGTATGTATGATTATTGTATAATGTATTCACACAGAAGAAGATTGTTTAATAAACTGTCTCCTTTACATTTCTGACAACTGAACAGACAATGTTAATATAAGATTCTAGTAGTACCACCTTATTTCTGACACATGCCATGTTGAAGCTTATGTTTACACGGATGTTGGTGAGCAGGAAATGAAGACAGGCCCACTCATCCGTTGTCCTACACAGATGAGACATTATATCCATTATCAATCAACTTTCTACATAATTGACACTTAAACGAAACCTGATTCTCTTGTTAAAATACTAATTTTCCTCTAACAAAGTAACTCATTCAATAATTATAACTTTTACAACAATCCTAACCTAAATGCTTATTTAATTGGGATTTAAAAATTGATATTTTAAGAAAATTTAGTATTCAGCTCGCTTTCCTGTGTGTTATTACTATATTATTAATAATTATTATAATCTTAACTTAAGTCTTTCTCAAATCTCAAGTCGTGACCTTGCAGAACGAGGAATAATATACATATCAAATATCTACATTATAATTGTCAAAGAATTACCATCACCATTGTAAACTGCGAAGTGAGGAATTGAATCTCTACACTTAAAATAGCTTCTATCTTAAAATAGAACATTTTCTGTAAGAGAAAAAATTGTTATTCTTAAGCAAGTACCACCTACCTACAATATCAAAAGTAGTTACCTAAATACAACACCATATTCACTCTTTCATAACTCAACCCGTTGACAAAAAATGTGTGGTTGATATACGATGAGAGTGATGGCCTAGAAATTGGTAAAGTGGCATTTTCCATTAGGGCGCATTGTGTTAGTCTGTCAAGTGGAAAGACTAAAAGATGTATTAGGGCAGCAAGCTAAGTAATTCAGGAGCAGGCAAAACGCCTAAATTATAATGTAAGTACAAGGAGTTAACAAGGAGAGAGCAGGCTAAAGTTTCTGCGGAGCAAGTAATCTATTAAGGAAGCCCTAAATAGTAATAGACTCGTAAGCTACAGCCAAACCACTGTACTATACTCTACCCCACCAGTACATTACATGAGCAGGATAAGTACATGAGATCTTTGCCAGTTCTTAGACCATCACGTCACAGTAAAGGCTCGTTAAGCATCAGGCATCCCACCAAAAGCAAACCACACTACTGGCTAATCCATAATGCATAATTTCCTAAACGAAAGAATGACTGATGGCTTATATCCTTAAAACAGATCTTTGACTTCCACTCGACAATCTATCAATATATAATAACCAACCAACTCATCATCATCCTACATGAAATATGCTCCCCCACACTCCACTGAAATACAGCCACCTTTTTACTTGTATTACTCCCGAGTCCCGACTCACATTCAGCGTATAATGCACTGCAGAATGAGATACACGTGTATTTCACTAATAATTTATTCTTTTCGCTGAAATATCAATATAGAATATAAAATCCTTTACAGTAAAGGTAAGTACATAATGTACAAATAAATGCAATACTGTATTAAAGAATGGACCACACACCAACAAAGAGTATGGTACTAGAATTATTTATGGATTGAAGCGTTATGAAAGCTAAAGATGATCGTTTGGATGGATTTGAAATTTTTATTTATCTGGAAAATGTAGTAGTGCATGAACTGTAACTAATTGTAAGTAGCTTATTCCAGGTTTATCTCAGTGGAACATGAACATACATTCTATACACAGAATAATTATTTGTGTTTATATGGGATCTAAAACGTATAGGTAGGTGTGTGTATAGCAAAAGGGAATTCTGTAGCGTCGTTTCATTTTCGTTTTCATAATGATGAATCGGAACGATTAATTTCCGCACACAGATGTAAGAACAATATGTTTACTGCATTCATCATTCTACACATGAACAGGTTCGATTTCTATTTCTGAAATCAACTGAACCGAAATGAAATGAAACGAGCTGCGGTTTCTATAACTCTGCTTTGCAACTTGGCTGTGTAAATTGTAGGCATACAGCAAGGTAGCTTCAATTAATAAGTGTAAAACCTGACCTATATATATGTAAAGCTATAATATATCTTTCTTCACGCATTAACCAACCAAATCAATACACACTTCGTATATATAACCAGAGGGGTACTTGGAGTACTTATATAAACCACTAATATTAATTCTATGTAACTTACAGGGAATACCTAGTATAAATTATTTGGCTATAACAGATTGCACAAGTCTTCAGAACATGCCTTTCTCTTCCACTACAAACACTACACGAATGATCACAGTCAAACGCTAATTTTCCCTAATGCTCAGCTACGTAGTAATGTCTGTACTGTGTGAGAAAGGAATGTATTAATTACTTCCGCTCGGTTATATCTTACTCACGCTTCGATTTATTTTTCAGAACTAATAACACTTTCTGTATACACATGGATGAAGGCCTAACACAGATATACCTAGATACTTTACTGTATAGAAATAAACAATATTAGTCTGCTTTCCTTTGCTGTATAGCTTAGCTACTCTCTGTACACAGAAATGAATTCACCCTTTTGTTAAGTTTACGTACAAAAAGCTCCTCACTCACTCACTCATTCTTTTGGCTATCAATTTCAACTTTCAAGTATAGGTATGCCCACTCACTCACAATTCAACAGTTCTTGTAATTTTGACAAGGTAATAAATTGAAAACACTCTGTAAAATTTGTTTTCAGATAATTTTCATATAACTGATTACAAATGACAAAAGACAAGCTATATATTTGTAGATATAGGTATGTATTTGCCGTAAATATTCTAACACAAGAGGGGCTTCCAATAAAACTAGGGTCTCTATTAAAAGGTCTATAATACAAAATGAGTTCCAAATTTACTACAAAATTGACAGTTTTCATGCAATATAAATAATTTTGTTTCAATTTCAAGGAAAACTTTACTAAATAAATAAGTAATGAATTTGGTTTCCGATTATGGGTAAAATAGCAAATAAATTGACTAGAAGTGAAACATCTAATAGAAGTGGGGTCTCCATTAGAAGTGGGGTACTTGTATTAGAATATTTACGGTATATATAAAATATAGTATGGAAAGGGGAATTTCGTTTCAAAAGTGATCCGGTCATTCATTGCTATACAAAATGGAACTCTGTGGTGGTAAGTCAGCATATTTATCATGTGTGCCATTGTTTCTTCAGTGAAGCAACTGGAGTTGTTATCAACGTGACATTTATCTGAACTCCATAAAAATATTATTGTGTGTAGGAACAGTCACTCAATTCGAGTCCCAAAGCTCTAGCCAATTCTTCGCTAACATACGCTCTTATCAATCACACGACAAACACATAGGCATGAAAGTTGCTCTTTCTCAAATTGCACAACACATTATTGATATTGATGGGCAAACGTCGTGTCTGTATTAAAGATTCAAGGCAGTAGCTTGCTTCATGGAAGATATCTGTACTCGTACGAATACATTCAATCCAGCAACGTACAGAAGAATATGTGAGATCATGTGTTAGGATTTTGTTTGAAGGCTATTTTTCTATTTGTTATTGGAGATGTATTACCTATACTCTATACATGTAGCACATTCCTCCTGCAACAGAGGATTAAGATATCAAAGAAAGAATGGAAAACTAAGTAAGAGGAGACACAGAAAGAGAGTAGGGATAAATCGTCCTTTAGTTTAGCACCAGCTGTTTTTCTCTTGTGTTAGTGTTACTGACGAAAAAGTCATTTTTTCTTTCTGTCTTTGTACAAAACAGATAGTTGGTTGCTTTAACAGGGATTTTTGCTATTGACAACAAGTCAAGTGAAAAGAAACCTAAGGATAAATGTTGAGAAAGGAAATACAATAAGATACTCAAACTTCTGAAGATGATCAGTAGTTCAGTTGCATTTGTAGCTGTTAGTGTATGTATATATGGTGGTGGTTGGTGGTGGTAGTGGGAATGGCGAGTTTCAAGAGGAACCAGGGTCGTCGTTTGGTTTTGAAGTGACTTTTCCTGAACCCAGAAGGCTCAGAAACACCATGGTGTTATAGCTAGTCTGCAAAGACTCTTACAAATACACGCAGGCAGTAAAATTCACAGAATATTAGAGGGAATGCGAATGGGGGAAATTCGGAGACTGGAAATGGTGTCTGCCTTTTGGAATTTGCTTCTTATGTCATCTGTAAGTGTGTAAGAATATATACAGTTAATAAACCTGACACAAAGATACCTAACCTTAGGTTTGGTTGAGAAACCCCTTTTGCTAATATCCAAGTAAGAGATGGGAATGTTCCACAGACTAAAAAGACTCGAGCGACATCGTTTAATGGTCTTTATTGAAAATCGATTTCTCATGTCTTGTACTTGTACTACCTTTTGCTTGGTCTTCTTCAGATGAGACATACTACTATCAAATAAATGTGTCCCATGCATTGTACATATTCCTGAGTGAGTATCCCCATGTATGTCCCTCCTATAAAAAGCTAGGGCAGAAACACTTATGACAAACTTCGTTACTTTTGCTTTGGAAAATTCCTTCTAACGCAAAAAACGACTCGTTCATTTATATTATACACTTAACGGAGCCACACTTTCGGTATAAAATGTCACGAGTTTCTTTTCAACATGTTTAACTCGAATTTGTCTCGTTTATATCTCGCTCTTACATCCCTTCACTAACATCTAACAGACACTAAAAATAGATTACAAGGGTTGTGGTAAGGATAGTGGTGGAGGTAGATATCCCATTCATTACATGTACACTGCAATTGGATTTGCTTTCACTCTCTATGAATTCTCAGGTTTTCACATACAGCAAAAGTTAGGCAAATCATACACATATCCTCAATATGTATCTATGTACTTTGGTTTGTAAGTGCTAATTGTACTGCACTGCTTACACTCTGTATTTAACATAATCCCTTACCTACTTCACCGTACAATCAATAGTAATGTACACCATAATAATTCCTCTCACATCATACGCAGATGTAAAGATTTGCGACTTAGTGAAAGTTCTTTTTGTGAGTTGACATTGTCAACGGGGAATTCATCAAAGCTATCGTAATAATATAGGTACAGATACCTACAATTTATGTAGTCTATTATTTGCTGAATACTATAAATGAGAAGAATTAGTGCAATTCTTAAAATGCGGTAAAAAATTGTGTTGACTAAAAAGTAGCGTCATGCTGTTTACATAGATGCACTTTTAGTAGAATCTAAGATTTTATAACATATAAAGGGCTGCAACGGATGTGTCTAGCAATCTGCTGCCACTAAAATAATTCAGCTAATATTTTATCTATCATTGATTCCGACGGTTATTCTGGTTCTCTTAATACTATCGTTATCACTTCACACATTGCAAGCTTTTTATTCAACGGGTTACTTTGCATTTAATGGGTATAATATTTCAGAATATTTGATGCGCGGATCATTTTGTACTTGTTGGATATAAAATATTCGGTAAAAATCGTTGAGAACAGAAGTTACCTTTAGTCCTTAAAATATTCTATCACCTGCTTTCGTTCATACCTTTTCTCTCAGTCGAAAGCAATAAATCTAATGTAGCAGTTTCCAAAGCCGTGTGCTACTCATATTGTATTCAAATTAAGTGCAGCAAATGCCAACATCAAATATCTACAGAGTTTTACCCAAATATGGCTTTTGAGATGCTCCTGATTCTGTCCTGATACAGTAATGATGAAAATCTACACACTCACAAATAAAATGACGTGGTTGATTAAAGAGATTGCACATTGTACAGTAATCCCCTTATTCTGCTAACAAATCATTGTAATCATTTTCTTAAAAAACAATGTCAAAGCATGAAACAATATAACAATTCATTAATCGAGCGTTATGAAATTGTGCATGTATACATACATATTGTTAATGTATAGTTTTAACTACACCAGATCATTAAAGAAACCATTATTGCTTAGGTATGTTAAAATACATGTATAATAAATACCTATTTTATAAACCTACTAATTCAATTTACTTTTAATTAAGCTACCCTCAAATATACGTGGTGGGACTTACAATTAGTCAGACTTACTTCAGGCTGCCCAACATTCAATTACATATTGTATTAAGGTTTGTTGTCCATTACTGTAGTATTAAATTGACGCGAGCATCAGTGCTAATTTTTAATTGATTTTTGTAGGTATCGGTTAGAAAAGCACTAATTGCACTTTGAAAGTAAGACTAGTAATATGGTCGTGTAATTATTAGGAAAAGTGTGGTTTATTTCTGTATTATACAATTTCTTTACAGATCCTTCCTACGTTTTTTCCAATACAATTTTTTTTAATACCTGTCTTGAGTGCCTTGTAATTAGTACCTTCGCACCTTCACTATATACACATATAAATGTATTAGAGTTTCTCGTTAATAAACAACCTAGAACCTAAAACTTTATAAAATGCCACAATTACTTTCTTGAGGAATGATGTTCATATTTCATGAAAGTCGCATTCTTATTTACACCGAAAAATGTATATTTCTAATTTGCTTTACAGCTTCTTAATTGTGTTATGGTCTCTGATTTTACATTGCGATATTGCGATTGTCTGCAATTTTGTAAGTATTTATTTCGATTTGAGCATATGTACTCACATATAAAAAATACATGTGTATTAGACATTCCATTGGTTTGTAGTGTGTAGATGATGGTACTTGGAGTATCTCGGAAATTGTATAAGCTAGCATTAGCACTATGTACTAATGCAGGATATGTACTGGGAGATTTTTAGCAAGAGCACAGACAGCATTATTGTCCATTTAGATTGCACACATTACGTATTACGGAGAAAGAAAGTTTCAGTGCTCTTATGTTTATAGCTCATAAAAGTAATATTATTTCCTTCATATGGTTATATTTTAAATAGTTTATTGTAGTAATTTTGAAGCTAACTGTGATAGTTATCCGAAATCTAAGTAGGTTTTCCACGACTTGACTACTCGTTGCAAAGTACTTGTTCGTAGTAGAGCATAAAGTGTGTATCCGTAGGAAATATTAAGGGGTATTTACTAAGAAATGACTGAGATAAAACACAAAGCTGAAGATTTTGCTTGACATAGCAGATCAAATGTAGCGAGAGTGATCAAAGCATTCTTGGGAGAGAATGCTAGCGAAATGAGAGAAATATTATCATTATTATGATCACTACGATAATCATCATTGCCGCAGGGATATAAAAAGGAGACTGAGTTGAATTGAGTTAGACAGACTCGACTGGATCCTTCTTATCGCTAGATTAGAAGCAAGAGGGAAACTTTTAGAGACTGGTAAGCCAACAGCATCTATATAGGGTGCTTTGAGATATGAGATGATAAGTAGGTTATCTTTGTATACTCTCAAGTATACATAGCAACCCACCCACCAGTACCCGCTACAAAACTACCACACGTTTAGACATAGCTGCTGAACATTGAATGTAGGTCTCAGTCTCATACAGTCCAAAACCAGCCGATGCAATGAATGTAGCGGGTTATGTGCAAAAATAAGAGACAATCTCAGTAAGTGCGTGCCATGTATACTGTATACCATCCTAGCAACATTTGCTCTTCGAAAAGATTTGACTCTTTTTCACAAATAACGTAATAACCAGGAATATAAGGGAAGCCAAAGGAAAATGCGAGTCGTCTCAGTCTCAATGGATCCTTGATTCGATACCGACTAGGTATCTATGTAATGTATATATATGGTGGTAGTTGTAGAGTTTCAGTCTGCTAGTTCTTCCCAAGTATTTGTGCCACACTACACACAGGGACAGGAGTACAGAAAGTAGAAAGCAAAGTTTCTTTCATTGGCAAAGTTACTTTATGGTATTATGCTTTGTCGTTCTTTTGTGTTATATCATTAGAGTAGGGAAATGGAAGACTGAGTTTTTCTAGCAAAGAATTTCTGTCCTCAAAATAAATGATGATAGACATGTTTATACAATTTTTACACTTCACTGTTTAATATACGATCATAATATATACCGCGCCTGCCACGGCATAACTATTTTAGCAACTACCCTAGTTTCAATTCGAATCTATCAAACTACCCGTCTTCTTTCTGCTTTAAAATTATAAATACATACATAGCTCATTCAATTGCTTACATTTAAAGTGACATTGATAAATTACTGTTGATTCATCGCTAACAACCTACAGCGTTATTAGTATTATTAGTTTCTTAATGGGCATTATCCCCGCACAGACACATTTGCACAAATAAAAACATATCATGTATGACATACAATGCTTTATATACCACACTTACACACAAAAGAAAAGAATGAAGAAAGCCTTACATCATAAATTGTCAACTTTGACTTTGATGGAAAAGAAACTTGTATTTTGTATAGGGGTATTAATAATGATCAAGAAATGAGATTTATATTGTATAATTAGGGAGATGGTGGTAGTAACTAGTGTAAGTGTATATGGGGGGTACTTACTTTATGTAAAGTCTGAAGCGGGTTGCCATACTGAGACGATCCAATGAGCGGCAAGGCAGTGGACACAGACACAAGAGACAAAAGTCTCTCTGATCCAACATCTCCAATTAAATTGACTATTGCAACAGCCTTATTACTTTTGGAGAGAAACTCACAAAGACTCGGCATGACACTGGGGTTAAATACAATGGAATTGTCAAGCTGTTCCGACGAAGGAGACGTTGAAGACGAGGGGTCCTTTCCATCTCCCTTTTTACTAGAACTAGAAGAACTACCCGAATGCCCCCCACCACCACTTTCATAATAATCACTGCTCCCACCGGCACCACCGAACTTTTTATTGCTACTATTTGAAGACTTTTGCACCTGCTGCTGAGAGTAATTGGCTATCACAAAATTCTTGACTCTCCATGTAACTATCTTGTTTCTACTCTCTGGAGAACTCGGGGAAAACGGAGAATCTTGAGTTTCCGCCGAGGTCACGGAGTTCAGAGTTCGCGCTAAGGATTTTGACAACGCTAAAGAAGCATTTGAAGAGTCGCCAATTATGGCAACAACTTCTAATTTAATCACTGAAGACTGGCGTGATTGATAGGCTGCGGAGGGGTAGTCTGTCAGATGGCCTTTGGACGGCTCCACACCCTCGTCCGTCATTTCCTCACTGTTGTACGTGCTGATGACGCTCACGCTGCCCGGAGACCAAACCACCATCATCAGCACAACCATTGTGAATGACACTTGAACTGGAGGACTCGACATCCACATGTCACTAAACTCGTTGAAGAGATCGTCACTTTTGTCGACGATCTCAACAATAAATTTGTTTCTTTACACCATTTTCAACTGTCGGGGTCTTCAGCACATGACTTTTGGGCCTTTCCATTATTACACTTGGCCAACTTTAATAATAACTGTCATTTGTCTTCATCTTTCTACTTGAATTGTTTTCTCTCGTTTTCCGGATGCGACCACCGTCTTCCTCATTGTTGTTGAGCTAGAAACGGGGAGGAGACATTCTTTTGCGGAGACTGGGCTACTAGCAGTGTTCGTTTTTAGATTTACCCATATTATCATCATCTTCTTACAGTTTTCCAAACGGGAGACAGTTTCAGTCGTTTAGTACATTGTCTCGAGTGACACGTTAATGTTCATGATTAATACTTCCTCGATTCCCTGATTTTGGAATGGCTGCACTCTACACTTATGTAACTCAAAGGGCACACGCACTCAAGTGTACAAAATCAATTCCAAACATTCGGGTCTTCGTCCGATAAATCCTGAGTGCCTATAGAAAAACGAAAAATTACATTCATCAATAAACCTCCAGATTATTTCTTGTCTTTCTGCCAACAACATTAACCATTTTGTCATGCAATTTATTTTTCATTACACTCACACACATAGCTAAGCTACACTGTAGGGACTAGGCTAAATCATTATTTCAAAGATCGCACCGAATCAAATTAGAGAAACATTAGTTACACTGTAATAGTTAATTACGTACAATTAATCAAAATTTATTAATTAAATTTTATTACCTACCTATTCCATTTTCTAATAAAATGTCAGTCTGTTAATGAAAATAGCGGTCTGTATGTGCAGGCAGATGGATGAAATAGGTAATGAGTTTGTATTCTTTAAGAAAACAATCAAAATACACATGTATTATTATGATTGTATTGTATGTAAAGAAATGGACCACATAGTGTTTAGAAAGTAGTCCAGTTTAATTTCAAAATTCATTCCTACCCAACCCAACCAATCTCGATTTCTCCAGCTTTTCTTGTGAGTCTGGAGTTTGAAGATGGAATAATGTAATTTGGTGTTTCTTTTGCTGTCTGTCTTATCTCTCTAATGTTTTGTATCATAATATTATTCTCCTTGGCTGTTTAGACTAATTCAACTGCCTTTCTGTGGTACTACAAGTAAAATGTACTGTAAGAATCCCTTTCATAAGACTTTGATTTGTTATAAAGTGGTTTGCTGGTTCCTTTTGAATCTTTAAAGCATCTAGTATTTCGCTTTGGATTAGGAGAGCAAAGCAATGAAACTGAAACTCAAACCACAGTGCATAACTCTCATCTATTGTGTTGCGCAATATTACTTTCTATTATTGTTCTGAATGAAGTCTCTTCGATTCGATGAAGGCCAAAATATTCATCATCATCTGCAAAACCCATACAACGTGCCTATATAAATACTACATAGGAAATACATAGGAAGACAAATATAGAACATGCAAGTATATATCGCCCAGATTTACATGGTTAGTGGCTCTAATGTCAAAATAAGTCCTTTGGGACAATATCTCTCTCTCTCTCTCTCTCTTCTACTATCTAATACGATTTCAGCGTTTTGAATTTAAAGTGTAAGTAGTAGCCAAAGCGCTCCTGGCTCCACTTTGCCACCAAACAGGCACGGGTGTTTTACCAATTCTGTATAGCTAGTCAAGTTCGTAAAACCTTTTGGTCCGACAGGATTATAGTCTTGATGGGTTCGGAAAGATACGCACACTTTAACGATATCTCCAACTAAATTATTCATTTCCGTTTCCCGTCTCACAATGCTCCAATAAATGTATCTGTAGTTTCAGGTCAGGTCTCATAATCGAAGTGGTCAACTCTCATGTGTATATATAAAGCACCATGTCCCTATTTCAAAGATCGCATAGTTCAAAGGTGCCACTTGCCACATGTCAACGAGAAACAAGTCTCATAATATGACAATATGACATGAAATTTTTTTATATGATTTTGTAAAATCAATAATCTTCTTTTATTTCCTCCATCCAACCTACTTATAATATGCTTGAAATAAATTAAGTAATAGCAATGTTTTTGTATTTGGCTTACAGTTTCTGAAATAGATTTCATAAACTGGAATTCATTTTCATGCTACAGATAAAACATAGCTGTGATGGTTGGGTTGTTTGGGACTATAATGAAATGAAAGTTGAGATTGGGAAAGCAATGCAGCCATACTTTTAGATATCGTAAGTATCATTTTAGATGAATTGTTGTTACATGAATGATTTTTGTTTCTCTGCCTCCTATTATACTGCTCTACCTGTATCAATTCTATTGTACCGAATTAATCCAATCTGTAATTTGTCTGTGCACGGTGGTGACAACATAAAATACTAACATTTAAAATTGAGTATGAAATATTTTCATGTGTCATGCTTTGTAGTGTAGTAAAATGTAATGTGTCAGACAGAAACAAGTCTGTTGATTAAGTAGATCTTGGTTCGTTGTTCGTATGGCTGTCATTTCCTTTGATACATAGATACTCGAGAAAAAGAAATGCATACTGTAATATAATATGCAAATTATGTCAATAAATAAGTTAGTGCATGGTATAAGTAGTAACTACCTAATGTTGAGTTGATTGAAATTGGTCCATTCTTACTAATATTAGAGGTAGTCGTATTCAAAGCGCTGGCAAGGTTTATAATTACAAGTGTAAGAGCATGTTGATTTAAATTAGTATCCCGTGTGCATGCAGACAGCGGAAGCTTTTTTAACCCAGTGGCAAATCAATGAATGTAGATGCACTTAAAACTGGTAGGATTTCTAAATTGTGCAGAAGGACTAAGTAAGTGAAAATAGACTGGCTGGGCACAAAGGGTAGTAGGTATCTGTAAGCAGCGTATACACCTCGTAGTAAGAATGTAGAATGCACAGAGAATCGATTTTTTCTTTAAGAAAGGAACCGCCGAAAATTCGTTTGAGACTGGTTCCCAGACTCAGGGAAACCCAAACGAGTCCTTGCCATCTTCACAGACTTTGTATCCCCCAACCAAACCAGCTCGGAAAAGCAAGACTGAGAAGAACGGAGAAATAGAGCTTTCCAAAGCTTCCTCAAGGATCTGACAGGAATGTTGAAACGTGCAGATGATACCGAAGGAACGAAGGTTATCTTTTCTTTACAAGATTCGGAACCTGTTATGTAGAAGTGCAGTATAAGGTGGAAGTACCTATACACTAACTAACAACTAGGTTTATATTTGTACTTGTGTTGTGTAAGAATAATAGGAATTGAACCTTTATGTAGAGTAATCAAGCAACTGGAGTAACATTAGCTGTTTGCCTGATATTGGCATTAGTCAAAGTAAATACCTACCAACATGCCCATAAATCTTGTATGTTTTAGTATTTATATTGTTTAGTACTCTAACAGCAGTATCATTCTTCTTCAACTTGCTTTTCATGTTTGTTCGCGATATCCCACGTACACTTACATAAGACAATATCATTAGTCTCTCTGCTTATATTTTCCCTATCGCTTATTGTAAGTAAAAACTAAAATGTGGGTCTTATGTTCTAGTTTCGTCCTTGTACATATCCACATGCTTTCCAAACCCCATCAGTGTTTACGAAACCCAGTGTTTACCAACCCATTTCTTGCTACAAAACAAAAATTAAATTTGAGTCCATATATTCCTACGTTAACAATTAATACAAAAAATTATGTAGTTGAACAAAATCAAAAAATATGAATCTGGTCTTTCTCTACCTAATATAAATTGGGAGGAACAACTTTTTTGTGATTGGATTTGCAATACAAATACAGGAAATTTTTTTGTGAAAGATTCCAAATGTGTTAGCTAGAATTTACGACATGTAAATAAGAGATAGTAAGGTAAGAGACAACATCAACTAAATGCATTTTTATTTTTACACTTTGCGTTAAAACAAGGGCAGGATTTTTAGAGATTGTAAATGACATGATTGCCTGCTTTAATATGAAAGGTTTACTCAAGCAAAGTGTTAGGTAGGTTTGTAAAATAATGGGGGTTTTAAACAACTCAAATGCAATAACACTTGGCTAGAAGAGAATTTCCGTACTATATCCGTCCCACATTGCCCTACATACTCTAACTCGAGCTACTTACGAGAAAATATGGAAAATTGTAATATCCGACATCATAGCAAGCAGTATATTATCTGTAGCTATACACAGTGTAGACTACACAGTGGTTCTACAAAGCCTGAATTTCTATAGGGCAATAATATATAGAGAGACATATACCACATGCAACTAACCAACGTGTCAACTAAGAATTTACGTGCTGTCTTTTTCATAATATTTGTGAGTTATTGGTCTATGTGGGAGAGACTGGTAGTATTACTCCTTTAGTTAGAGAGTCTGAAAGGAGTTGTACGTAGAACATAGAACATACCGTAGTACTAACCAAATCAGGCAATGTCGGTACCCCGAGAAAATGTAAAATTCGGCTATATAGTAGACAGCGGGGTTGTATGCATATGTAGTACACACAGACAGTGTTCCCGTGCGGTAAAGGCAGAATACTAATGAAAACTCAAAGTGTGAGGCTGTTATCGGTGTCTATGGAAGAGCAGCCCTTTGGTTTGCAGCTTTGTTCGGATTTTAGTGAGAAGCAGAAGACGAATTGAGGATGACGCAGTTAACTTATCGATAGATGCGAATTTCACAAGGGAAAGTTATGCTGTAAGTACCAAGCAACTAAAGAATAATAAAATTTGAGATGTGGACCTTGAATTTAAATTGTATATGTGCTATACACTCCAAGGCAATAAAAAGATAGAGAAAATAGACGGAGACTACTGGAATATATCAGTAATAAAGAGAAGACCGGGAAAGTCCGCGGTTATGTATGGAGCTACATACATAGGTACCTACATGTATAGAATATTACGTGTATATCCATCTAGTAGCTCATAAACACTGTCTCGTGTATGTTTTACAGATAAACTGTCGGAAGGCATTTGTTCTTCTGGCGGAAAGCTCAGATTAAGATTCGGATCACTTTGACGCATGTATACAAATAGAAATATTCAAGAGAACCAGAAAAAGTCGGAGAAAGCCAAATAACAGAAAGAAATTCAAAGTGCACTTACATATTCCTTGGCAAATTCTTATTTTTCTAAGTGCAAGGAGTATAGAAGTGCTTTACGTCAAACCTGATCTTGATTTCCAGTTGAAACGAGTAAGAAAGAAGTATTGACGCAGTTTGTCGTTGTCCCAAACATAGTCATATGAATATTTTTAGTACATGTGGGCTACAAGAAATGGATTGGTAGTTTGTCACAATACAAACGTACGTAAACTGTGACGACAGGAAACAAGAATGAAGGAAACCGCTACACATAACATTATACCTCCTTCCTACACAACCATGGCCATGCACTTGTATGCGCACCTACCTACTTATACACACTTATGTATATACACCCGAATACTTTTGTACTTTTTACCTATACCTATACACGTTTTTACACTTTGATGTAGTATCTATTAAGGGATTTATTCAATTTGTCAAGTTGTTGATGCGTATTCCTGCTATGTACACACATCAAGGATTCAGGAAATGTACAATTATGGATATCCTGCGAGCTAAGTGTCATAAATTGCGGATAGTATAACCATTTTGATACTTTTATTTTTATGCCACGAGTATACCTACTATAGATAGGGGTATATTATCTCGCTCGACCCCCTCCCCCAGGAAATAGCCAAGTGCCTACCCTTCAATAAGGAATAGTGGGATAGCAAACTTGTTTGTTTTATTGTGAATCGAAATATTCGGTAAAAACGTTTCTAATAATTTAAATATTAGTCGTTCTTTAAAATTGTTTTTGTCCAATTAAAAGTGTTCTTAGTGAAAATACAATCACAATTTACAAATTAATTTTAATTAGTAGGTTAGTTCGAAATGTGCGTGTTTGCAATAGTCGATAATTTATTTATTAAGGAGTTTTTTAGGACTATTAAACGATTTTCAATTGTATTAAGTACATCGCTTATCATAACCCGTAAACCGCAACAATCTACGCAATGTACTATACAGTATACAGTAGTACACTCAGAATTCTCTTAATGATGGTATAACTAATTGTAAGTGTGTGGACTAGTGCTAGTATTATTCTGTCTAGGATAAAAAAGGAGAACAATACTAAATCTGTCTATTCATTATCTTATCGATCTTTTTTTGTTACAAATTATTTGTATTTATGTTTACCTACCACACAAGAATCACTCATTAATTAGTTTTTTTGTTCATTTATACAAAAGTACTTACTGATGAATGTGATGAACTATTCAATGGTAATGCTTGATACACCCAGTTTAATTTAGGTGAAGGGATGGGCACATGAACACATTCTACGGGATTAACTGGATCCCCAATCGTTACCTCTACAAAACTATTGTACATGAAATACATAAATGCTCTACTCTATTTATTTTTAGGTATATAAAATAATAATTACAGCATTACATGTAGATAAAGCGTCCCAAGGGTATCCAAATCCAAGTAACTGTAGTATCTCTTACTAATACTAGTACCTACCTTTACCTATGTTAATATACAGATGCTTAAAATTTGCACTAAAATATGCATTGTACGAAAGTTTGCGAATTAAAACTTTAAAGCCTCATCCATCCGTGGAAGTTTTCTAGTAAACTGCAATTAGCACTACCTATTTAACCGGGTGATTTCACTCCGAAAACGGAATTTACTTGAAAAATAAATCGTGTTGATTATTATCCTACGATATTTTCGATGCTTGATGTTAAAACATGTTGAAGCGAGACAGTATGGATAAAAATGGTTAATGGATGTGGCTTAAAAAATGGATATAAAGATTTTTATTGTAGCCACTCCACGCATTCGTGTATAGGTACTTGGAAAGAAAGGTATTTCCTTTCCACCACCGCAGAGTTGTTCCAAAAGCACAGCACAAAGACTACAAGACAGATGGAAAGTTTTACGATTTTGTTATTTGCTCTCCTGTTCCCTTTTGGTTTGATTCATCCCATCTTTACATTACAGATATAAAAAGACTTGATTAATTGCATCAGCACATCACATCAAGTTCTTCCCTTCGTTAGTTTTTCAAGAATCTCACTCTGTCAGACTCCATGCATGGGAATGCTTTTACTTACATTCAGACGGAATGGACCGCACAGCGGCGGGAGCTACTACCCAAGACTCTCGCCACTTTATCTTTTCTCTCTTAATGTTTTTCATCGTGAAAGCTTACTTTTCCCAAAACGACTCCAGACATGTAATGAAGACAGAAAGAATAGAAAGACAGAAGAAAGATCTTCATGCTACGACTCACATCTTCAAATAGATTACTGCGAAAATTCTCTGTTCCTTCTCACAACTTTTTTTCCCAGTGTAGTGTGAAGGCTGTATTGCGTGGATTCTCAACATCAACTGTACACACATACATAAGCCTGTGTATTATACAGGCTGTACATATATTATAGATTGTCTGTACGTAGGTACTTCATGTACCTAACTACCTTCCAAACATCTTGATGATGCTCCACACACCAGACAACTACAAAAGGCACGCACTATATGGACAACAATTTTATTATGTGTTGCTTCAACCATTGCATTGTACACAATTGGACATGAACGTTTGTTGTGTCTGTATTTCATTCAAGTATTTCAATTTCATTTCCTGGCTAGATAGTACATACACACAATATACGATACAATATACAATGCCCTTCTTTACAATTTGAGACTACAAATCGGATAATTCATGGTTATGGTTACCTATGTACATTATGTAGTAATTATGGCCTTGTGAAACGAATTTTAGTCCACAAAACCATTTTACCTATCTGAATAATAATTTAATTATAATATTAAATTTAATGAAATCATTAGATTGTTATTCATCGTTTGCATAGCCATTCCATGAATTTCCATGTACACGCAGCTACCAAACAATTATTTTCATTTCTAATTCGTGTGAAAAATCAAGTACTATTTACAATTTCGTAAGATTATCGCTCACAGCCTTGCATTGTCATACAAGCATATATATACTAGAATCATTTTGATGACTAATTTATAGGAAAAATCAAGTAATTATTTGTGTGCATTTTTTGTAAAATCATCATTTTACAAAACCTGCTGCAGTGCTGCAGTATACACCGCTTCAAAATGTATTTTAAAGGATATGCCAAGTACAGGAAGTTAACACTGATTTTTTGAGACTGGCCAGAAACAAAAAATGTTGATTTTTACAGCTATATCAAAGCAGAAGGACTTCTGAGACTCGGAAGCAAAACATGTTCGTTCGTATGTAATGTATGTACAGTGCATATGTGTAGAATGTAGATTTACTCTATGAATGCTTGTTAAAAGTACCTACTGTACAGTTTGAATACAGAAGTGTGAGGGATTTCAGAATAGAAAATAGTTGTTGTCACTCTTATTTGTTCATCGTGTGGCACTAAACGCACCACTTCTCACCAAAACCTTACAACCAAAGCTTTGCATGTCCAGTGTAGTGTGTAAGATGGGACAGTCATTTATATACTTGTGACGTGCTTTGAAATAAAAAACAGGAAACTAGGCATGGTTGTTTTATTATGTTTAGAATTTATACGGTTTGCTGGTTACACCGAGCGTGTACAACATACTACAATAGCCGAACATACTATCACATCTCAAATTTAACTCGGTTCTGTAAAAATTCTCGTATATATGTGTATATCTTCTGTGTGTGAGGAGCGTAGCACATTGTTGGGGAAATCATGAAGATAGAAAGTGTCGTAAAATGACTTTAACAAAAAGCAGGGCAAGACATAGTTTATCTCTGTACCAACCGGGAACCAAAAGAACAGTACTTAAACTTTAAAGAATGTTCGGTTTGTCGGTGTATAGAGAAAATAGTGCCAGTGTATAGAACATAGCATCTGAATGAATTGTAAGTTACATTCCCGACATAGTCCACAAAACAGTCCTCCTCCGGACAAGGTAATTCGCATCACAAAGAGACAGAGTCGGACTATTGACGACGACGACGACGGTCCTTCTCTGGAACACAATGTGGATAAGCAAAGCATGGTCCTGTGTGTGTGTGTTAGAGGAGCAAAGAAAACCACAAACTAAAGTGGAGGGAAGGACTGCTGAATAAATCTTTTAAAATTGGTCTTGAAATGGCCAATTTGAGTCCCAAAGACTGCCAATGTTCCAGTGAGTAGGTTAGCCACAACAAAACCATGCCAGAATTCTTATAAAAGAATGTGGGTTTTCTGGGCAAAGAAAGTTTGCAAGTACTGACTGAGAAAGAGAGCCACTACATACTCTTAATACAATTCGAGTAGTATATACATAGGCCATTGCATTGAGTAAATTACATTGCGTGTATGTGTACCACATCCATTACATCTCTATAATATATACCATACCTACCTACTTCGTAGAAAAGGCTAAAAGAGTACACATAGCTTGTTGTATGTATTCCTATGTATTATATGCAGTACTAGCAGTAACTAGAACTACCTATACGTATTTGTGTACAAAATAAAAGATGAATTCTACTGTACTGTACATAGCTCGACGAAAAAAGATTTTTTTGCAGAGTGGTGCTCACTGTTCAGAAGATTCTTAGCGTTCTGGTTGTTGTAAATGTAAAGGATACGTAAGTAAACAGAGTAGGGTGTAGTACATTGGGCTGTGTGTGGTGGTATGCTATGTACAAGCACTACAAGCAAATCCGTTCAGTGTGTGTATCATGTATGCATACATACCACTATTTATTATACCATACCAACCACAGCCAAAAGGAGGCTGGCAAAGAATATACTAGTAGATTTAAAGTGGGGAAAGCAGGTCACTATGTATGTATAAGGTAAAGGAAGAATGAAAGAGAGAAGCTTCAGGCTTCTTTCCTTGTCCTCTGAGATTGCTTTCATTGGCATTCACATCCAGCTTTACACGAAATTCTTTTTCCTTTAAGCTTTTCCCCTTTTATCGCTACTTTCGAGACAGGACAGCCAATGTTCATTTTAAAGGTGTTCTCTCACTCTTCCACCAATGATTTACCTTTCAAATAGTCTATTTGCGTATATCTTTTGTCATTCTTCTGCCATGTCAACTTATTCCATAGACGTACACTCAAAATCATGTGTGAGGATATATAGTTACCAAATGCTAGAAATACGTGCTCGTCTAATTTTGCTAGCAATGTTGCTCTCTCTGACTCTGAGTGAGTCACAACTTGAAACTGTACATCAAACATAGAATATTATAACAAGTACCTATAGCTAATAGGTATGTTTGTCATGTAGTAATGCAAATAAATAACTTTTCACCTACAAAGATAAATTTCATGTTTTGTATTCTACTAACAACAGTTCTGTTCCTTTAAAGTCACTTTTCCTAGATTTCATTGTCAGAAAAGGATTTTTGACAATTGCTTTGGCATTACTGCATTAAACCTGCATCATACATAATATAAGTATCTGTTTTCAGTTTTTCAGCCACACTCAACAATTTCCTCTCAGATAATCTTGTTCTTGACAAGAAAATATGTATCTTCCATGTACAGAATTAAGCTATGATTGTATTGATGGATTTTGAATAAAGGTATAGGTAGGTAGGTCATAGACGTATCCAATAATATGTACACTTCTTTCGCAAGAAGTACGATGTAATAGTGTGTTGGTAATTCTATGGTATGCATGCGCGTATCCAGGGAGTCACCTTGCGTCACCCCAAAAAGTATATCAAATAGATACACTGATACACTTCGACTCAATGTTTTAGATTATTCATCAAATTAAGAATTCAGTCAAAAATTTCTCAGCATGTCAGCTTACACATTTAATTAAGCCTTATTAGCAACTGGGATTTGATGTCATTGTTTAGTATTTGCTATACACACTCCAGTGTTTATACTGCAGGAAACATTAGGCTTGACTCTGTCGCTAATTATGTCACGCTACATTTATTTATTATACAATCCAGGGTTGTTAATGATACGACTGAGACTCTACAAATATACAGCTGATGACACAACGTCTGCTTACTCAAAAGAAATCTTGTTTGCATGTTATATAATTTGAATGTGTGTCAAATTACAGAGCAGCAGGATAAAATGTTGATTCCATCCGGATCCTACTTACTAGTTGATAGTTGATAGTTAGGAAAATTCAGCGTGTAATAAAAATATATAAATATCTGAGCCTATAGATGGTATAATTGTGAATTGTGAGACATGGGTTGAATGAAGTTGAGTATTATGCTGAGCAAGTCGGGTAACTCGTGCCTGATCCATTTCGACAAAATTAAAGCGAACTTTTAAGCATTAGTATTAGTAGTGATAGAAATAGAAGGCTTTAATGCTAAACGCATTAAGTCCTTGTGTAGATTTTTTGTAGAATATAATTCGAGGCAGTTCATTGCTGAATGACACACGCACACAACATACCATTTTCAATTCTCTGATATTATGGCTGATTGTGAGCTTTGTGCTACAACAAAGAAACAGAGGGGAATGTACATGAGCGTGGAATGAGAGAGAAAGAGAATGTGAGTATATTTATAGCAGGTAACAAGGAATACGTACAATCGTGAGTTAAAAGTTAAGCGTGAAGACAATTTTGTTGTTTGTCAGTTAATGCTGCTAGGCTGCTGTTAGATGAATTCGAGTCTCACTCTCGTCATTTGACATCCTTCTTTCTACATCTAGATCTGAGTTACTACAAACGGTCGTCTCCTAACAAGACTAACAACCTTCCTTCACTTGTTTTATTTCCTATTCTCCTCCAAATTGCGCCATGTATGCTATCTCCACTAATCCAATTATTTCTCATTCCGTCAGCTACGAGAGTTAGCGGAGTCATATGACTCCGTGCCACTTTCATCCAGATAGTCCTACCTCCCGGAGAAATCTTTTCCCTTTTAGCCTAGCAAACGTTTTCAGATTCAGACATATTGTAACTTCAGACTTAGACCTTTCCAAAGAATATAAATTAAAATGAAAAAGGAACTTTCAACGGAAGTCTGATTGTCTTACACACTTATGTTTGGAAAAAAGAGATTAGTAATGAGCTGTTGTAGGATTGGTTTGTGAATGTATAGGGTGTATAGTGTATATACCTACTTAATATTGTCAAAAGTGGTTGAAACACGTGTTCTGTCATACAATAGCTATCTAACTTATAAGTAGAATGGCTAGTGTAATAAATAGTCGTCATTAGATTCCTTAATTAATATTCATGGTGCTCTCATAATCATAGAGGTAATGGTGCATTTAAAGTCATGCTTTTGTTCATTCTAGATGTTATAACTTATAACTCAATAAATTATTATACAGTTATTAATTTGACAATAAATAGATTTTTATGATTAT
>JAQFYB010001289.1:0-34569 GCA_034694085.1 Pogonognathellus longicornis
CTCAACCCTAAATTTGAGTTCGATTTAACCTCAAACTCAACCCTAAATTTGAGTTCGATTTAACCTCAAACTCAACCCTAAATTTGAGTTCGATTTAACCTCAAACTCAACCTCAACTAAAAGTTTAAGTTCGAGTTAAACTCAAATTCAACCTCAACTAAAAGTTTAAGTTCGAGTTAACCTCAAATTCAACCTCAACTAAAAGTTTGAGTTCGATTTAACCTCAAACTCAACCTCAACTAAAAGTTTAAGTTCGAGTTAAACTCAAATTCAACCTCAACTAAAAGTTTAAGTTCGAGTTAACCTCAAATTCAACCTCAACTAAAAGTTTGAGTTCGATTTAACCTCAAACTCAACCTCAACTAAAAGTTTAAGTTCGAGTTAACCTCAAATTCAACCTCAATAAATAATTTTCAAATGTTACACATGAAATTTTTTGAGAGGCGTATTTTGTGTTCGTTGTTCTGCTTACCAACGAGTTAGTAAAAAAGGCCCTCCAGAAAGGAAGTATTTAATTTCAGAAATAGAAAGTATCGGTCATGAGGTGTATAGTAGGTTGGTGGGCAAGGTTTATTTTGAGGGGAGTATTTCGTGTTCGCTCTCCTGCCCACCAACCTAGCGTATGGGCTATAACTAATCCTTTCTTAGTAATCACTTAATATCAACCTAAAACATCGACATTTTTTCGAGCTAAGCTCAACCTCAACCTTAAACATAGAAATAATTTCGAGCTCAATTAAACCTCCACATAAAGCGTCGAAAAATTGTCGAGCTAAGCTCAACCTCAAACTTTAACATAGAAATAGATTCGACCTCAGTTCAACCTCAACCTTAAACATAGACATCATTTTGACCTCAGCTAAACCTCAACGGAGATGAGTGTAAGGTGTTACAACTCAACTCCACCTCAGCTCGTTTATGCTGCCAGAAGTATGAGCCACATCAAAATTGACCTCAATCTCAACTTTTGAGGTGAGGTCGCCCACCTATCATCGTGATCGACTTTGATGGAGTTCTGCTGGATCGAATGTCATTCGTAGTCGACTCTGTTCGCGATCGAATTGATCGTGATTGACGTTGATCGAGTTCTGCTTGATCGAAAGAAAGAGCCTTCGATCAATCGATAATCAGCTCTAATCCCAACAGTATATATTGTGCAGACTTTTACTTGATTTATGTTTATTCTTGGATTTCCATGTTTCATGTAAAGCATATTATCTGATGTTGCATTTTGCAAAACAATCTAAACATCTAGTATGAATTTCGAGGATGAAGGGCCTTGTCTTTGCTGCTGCTGCCCGTCTAAACAGCTTATTAATATTTATTTAATTTGATGTATATACAATAACAACCGAAAAGTTTAAACACTTTTCTAACACAATACTTCATATAATGTTGGTTCAGTAAATATAATGTTTACTACAGTATACTAGGTAAAGCACATTCGATATGCGATGTGGTTTTCATTTTAATCCCCTAAAAAGAACTCCAACTAAATAATGACTCATTTTTTTATCTTTTAATCAAATGATTTTTTGTATTTATAACTTATTAACAACATTTAATATGTTAGGCATGTTTACTCAGTACATATTGAAACCATTAATTTTATTCAACTTTTTAATTTGCATGAAATTGCAACAAATATAGTTATTTTCATTGATTTTACAACTCTAAGCTCATCAATAATGTAATAGTGTAATTTACAAGTGTAAACATGAATGTGGTAAATGTGGAGCGTTTGAAATATGAGAAATGTCCAATCTCTACGCGAATTGGAAGAAAAGAACGGGCATATAGTCGCGATGTTTTATTTTGATCTGGGTGAAGTTGTAATGATTTGAGAAATTTCAAAGATTTCGAATGTGAGTGTGAAACTATATTTAGGAGTACAAACTCTACAACGAAATAATCAAAACAAGCAACAGGCATTATTAAGTACAACGGCATTCCTAATTGATCATACAAACGCAAAGTGCAAAAATTTACCAACAAATGGATAATGAAAAGACAAGTCAACAATGGAGGTACAATTACACGAACAACTTGATTGCACGTATTATTCCACAGATAAATTATTCTGTATACTGTGCACATAAAATTCAAATTTGGCTTACGATGTGAATTAGGATTAAAAATTATGAACCCTGTGAATTTGGTAAGCGATGTAAAGTAAAGTATTCCCAAATTGATTATGGACAAGAGGCTTAACACACAAAAAGACGTAATATACAAACATAAAATTGAGCCAACTACTTTAGTTAGAATATGATTGGTCATTACTGGCCACAAAAAGTCAATATAAGGAGTCATTGGATGCTGCTTTAATAAAAACATCATAGAGGGAGATAAAGTTGCAATTATGAGAGCCGATGGAGTAAAAAAATTAGTTAAATATCCTAAGAAGTCGAAATTCTTTGAGTCTGCCAACAATTCCGCATTAAAGTGTGCTGCAAAAATGAAAGCGAATGTCACATTTAATAGAAAATTTAATTTTTAACCAGTTTATAAATTAAAAATTAAATGTAGGTTAAAAAACTTACGTTTTAGTTTTCGGTCCGTTTGCAAAATAGTATTAATTATGAAGACGAAGTCATGAAGTGAGGTTATTGGAGAAACATTTGTAGCAATGACAAGTGCCAGAAAAAATAATATTGCTAATGAGAACATTGTTAAAACAGCTCCGTAAGGAGCAGTTTTTGAAAATAGCTGAACCAACAGAAATATTGATAGATGTAGAATACATACAATTGTGACGAAATTCACAAAGTACCAATGCAGGATTCTGTATTTGCTTTTCACGATAATTAAATCGTCGGTTTTTTCATGGTAAGAATAGGGACCAAAGTAGGTATAATCACAAATTTTGTAATAATTTTTGAAGCCTTTCAATGATAATTCCGTAGACATTTTCTGCTTCTTACAGTTCCTCAACCACAGCAGAGACAGAATACAACAACACTACAATATAACATTTGCAAGAATATCAATATTTTTGTACTGGAAATACAATAGAACTTTTTCTCTATAAAAGGAGCTACTCGAGTGATAATGTATGGTGGGTTTTAGAATGTTTATTTGCCTTTGTATTGATTATTTTAGGTTAAGGCGGCTTCATTTATAATTTAAGAAATATGTTATAAACATTGAAAAGGAAGAAACTTGTTTTTTGAGTTGACAATGACGTTGTTTTTCACAGTATTGTTTAGCAACTGCGTATGTAATATACAGCGGGGCACTGTACAGCTAATGCAAATAATATACTATTTCTTTACAGCAAGACAATGCATGGCGTGGTTGTTCCGTGCAATATATAACTGCGGAAATATATTTAATACAGAGGCGCATTTAGGATTTCTGACAGGATGTTTATGAAAACCATAGCGTTTCGATCACTGCTGTTATTGCAGTATTACATTTATTTCTATATTTCCGTTTTTCCTGTTTTGCTATTAATATTCTTCTGATTCACATAAACCTTGAAATCCGATCCGGTCCATTTCTATTTTGATCATACAGTACATTTACAAATGAAAACGGGTGTTGAATCCTTAAAACTCTTTACTAGATCCGCCAATGAGGATTATTATTAGCTATGCATACATGCAAATATTTTGTGTATGTATTGTAAATATGGTCGCATGTTAAAACTTATGATGATGTCTAAAGTCTACATGCCAAGAATAGTTAAAGCAGGGAAACATCTTGCCTGCTAATGTTCAAGAAATATAGTATGGTACTGGTGTATCCTAGTAAAGCTTGCTTAATTTTTTTTTGTTTTTGTAGATTCGGAGTAATATTCAAATATATTATAGCTTTCCTTTGCATAATAGCAATATATGATTTCTTACAACGCGGTTTTTGAGGGCAACCGCAGTTTCACAATACCTTCTATAGTAAACTAAATAATGAATGTAGTAACTTTACATTTACATGGAAAGTCATTGCTAGAAATCAGGGTTGGGCAAATGCCAGCAAAAGTAGAAAATACCATGCCAACCGGTAAATAGTGCATGGTAAATACCGGCATTTACTGGCATTTTCCTGACACTGGCATTTTCTATATTTCTCAGTATAAAATGCAATTATACGCTCTAATAGTAAAAAATTATATAATTGTTTAAAAAAGTAAACACAATTAAAGGTAGTTTCAATCGATTTGTTGTGTATCTCATTAAGTTTCAGCTCAAAACATGGGATATTATTAACAGTAAACCGACCGAAAGCTTTTATTGCTTGATTTTACACATCAATTTTAGAAAATGCCAGTGGCGTGGTATTTACTACAATTTGTCATGCCGGTAATTACTAGTAAATGCCGGTAAATACCGGCATGACATTTCTGACTATGCCAACCCTGCTAGAAATACAGTGGGCTGTTTATATTAGAAGTATGAAGGTACTGAAGAATTCGTTTTTTTGTTGATAAGGTTGGTCGGTTCTCTTAGTTTGAACTCTTGTTTTAAAAAAATCCAGTATATTTCCGTCATTCACTACTAAAAAATTCACTTTTACTATCTCAATCAAATGCCAAATAGAAGTATGCATCCATATACTGTATGTGTATGTAGACTGTAGACTGTAGACATAAGTATAAATATTTGATATGTGTATCAAGGTAAAACTATATAGGCTACAACTGCACTGTTGGTACCAAGTTCAATTCTATTGTATATTTACATAATTACTATGTAGTTGCAGGTAACTTTTTCTAATGATCTTATATCACACCAACAATTATAATATGTTATTATGCAGAGTATGAATGCTGTGTACGTGCAAGACTAAACAAATACTGTACAGTAACATAGATATCGCGAGTTCCTGATGTACATAGGAATGAACGTATTTTTATTATATTGTTAGTGCCTTCATTTTTAATCTTTGAACTTTGTGATTGAATGACTATTATATACGTAACTTTAACCATAACCCATAATTATTAATGTTTTAATTTTATGTAGGTACATCATACACATCACACAAAACAGTTTCACTGGAAAAATTCCAACCCACTAAAATAAATAGTTTAGTTACTTATTTTTTTCACAGCAGACGGAGTAGCCCCATTTAGAAAGCTACAGCTATTGATTTCCTGTGCTAAATGACTCCAATCATAAAATAGATTGCCGTAGCTGTCTGGTCTCCATTGTTGGCGCTATTTATTAAGTATTGTAGAGTATCAGAGATGCTTAATGGTTTTCAATTTCTGTCTGTTTTTTGTTCGTCTGCAGTATACTTCAAGAACGGATAAACTAAATTTGTTCAAACTTTACTGATGTAATCTTGGGATAGAGTACGCTGTCTGATACTTACTCATGTCTGTTTTTAACGGTTTATAAGCTTCCACAAACAAAAACCTTGATCAATTAGGCGCCCTTATGCAAACCCCAACCTAGTTTTCTGCACAACAAAGGGACAGACAAACGGAAAAACTCATACAAACACTGTTCGTGATAAATGATATACCTTAATTATTACATTATTACAATTTTAGTTGAATTCTTGAACTGTATACCGGTATGCATGCAGCAAATCATCCAGCAGTTTTAAATAAAAGATTTTACCAAGTATTGAACTCATTAGATGTTTAATATTGATCTCGAATTATTTATCTATAATTCACCTTTGACTGACATAATTAGCATTCCACCATCTGATAATTTCCCTTAAACTGAAAGGTAGATTGTGCGCGGAATCGTTCAGCTCGTATAATTGAATTATAATATAATTAATCAAATATATAAGGTATGTTGTTGAGGCGGGGTTTTACGTCATTTCTGTGCGTAATTTAAGCAGGGGTCCCACAAAATTCGAATGAGATGAGTGAAGCTGGGAGAATTGGAAGATTTACACGGGACATACATATGTATGCATTCCGGCTTGTTGTCGTCATAATTAAAAAACTATTCAATAAAGTGGACACAACGGTGAGCGAACAAGAGCATTGTTCACCCCCTTTCGAAATTGTCCAAATTTAACTCTCTGCGATTGTTAGTTGCTGAAAAATTTCAGTTTTACTAACGAAAGTCAGGTAGTCAAATGAAATTGCATGTAAAATTCCATTGCTGATAGATTGATGGACCCCCATTAAAAATTGCGCGCAAACGAGGGTGTGGAGTATCCTTGCAACAACACGCCCTGTACTGTCAATTTTCAATATTACGTTGTCTCATCCACTAAATATTTTACTATCATACAAATCACAATGGGTTTAAAAGATATGTGAAAATTAAGACAATTATTATTTATACACACGGAATATAAGCATGGCCGTATCCAGATATCCATTTCAGGGGGGGGGGCAAAATCCCAACACAAAGGACAAATGTAGTGATTATTGCACGAGCGAAAAATTTCGTGATTTTATTTTTGCTTTTTTACCACAAAATGAGCTCTTATGATTTCGAGGGGGGGGGGGAAGTTGCTTGCATGCACCTTCCCTGTAAACTGCCTTCATTTTAAGAATCAAGATAAATCTTGGGTATTGACTGCCGTGGCATTATACTTTGCAGGAACACCTGTAAAGCATACAAATTATCCATACTGAAATCGCCCAACCACATTCCACTGTTTAAAATAATGAAAAAGCACCATCCATTTTCCTTTGCTGCTGTTGAGCACTTGAAGTTTGGAAATAGTGTGAGCTGACAAAATGGGTTTGATAAAGTTATACGCAATATTGAAGTACCACGGAGCTAAAAATAGTAAAACAAAATATATACATACAAATAAACTAGTATCTGCTTACAAAATTTTCTATCCTTTTTACTATAATATAGTAAACATGTGCACATTAAAGGTACACAGCTTGAAGTATATGATTACCATTTATTACTACCAGATTTTTCAGAATCTCTGGGTAGTTTTTTTCCAAATTTTGAAAGGCTTTGTACAAAGTTTGCATAGCTGTGTATAAAAATTCATTGCAATTAAATTTTCTAATAAATTAAGTAATGTACACCTAACCTGTGCAATTGCAAAGGAGTTAATTACTAATATATGATTGATAAAACTAAATCTCACTCACAAGGATAAAAAATAAAACCATGCATTAAAATCACAATAAATAGCTTGTGTTTTCAGTTCTTCCTTATTATTATTGTTATTAATGTTTGAACACCTATTTGCATTGTGAGATTGTGACGTGTGGGAAATACCACTAAATACTTATCTGATTATCCAAAAACATTAACAAAAAGGTACTTGCTTTGTATGATAACATGCTAATGTTGTTTTGTTTTTAACACTTTTGTTAGAAATAAAAACTAAAATACCATCTCATGTGTAAAGGTTATGCTATATCTATAATGACGAAAGTAATTACTCACATATATAACTTTGCAAAATTAAAATTAGAACTGCATTCGGCATACATGACGCTGATACTTGGCTATAAAGTCAGTTTTCATATGTAAATTGATTTAAAAGCGAAAAATTGCAATAAAGCTTGGGAAACTGAAGAAACTCACAGCAGACACAGCAGTTATCTGTTTAATATTATGATTTGTTTTCCTTGGACTTGAGCCATATATTCAAAGTCACCTCAGTCACTTCATTCATCAAATTATACCACCTATTTGTATATATGAATGTGTGAACATGACGGTATCTAGGACTCCGTCTAGGGAGGGGAAAATTCCAAAGTGAGATACAATTAACGTGCTTACCAAAACGCGTCGCCCAAAAAATGGAGTCTGTTTGGACTAAAATCAACCTAAATATATCAAATTCTCACGAAGCTCGAAAAATTTCCGTCATTTGCTTTTAAAATATATTAGTAGAATACTTGTTTTTTAAGATGGGGGATTGCCACCACAATACACTAATATACAAAAATTATTTTGCTTCAATTTAAAGGAATATATTTTACACCGAGAGCTTACTTTCTATATGCATGATAGTCTTCATAGTTAAATTTTCCAGTCCTATTATGCATACAAATTGATGTGCTCGCTCACTTAAGTTGATCTTATACAAGGCAGTTTCTAACAAATTGTACACCATTTGGTGAATCACCTCCTTATGACCAGCTTCAATGCAGTCCTTTGCCAACACTCCTCCTAAAGGTAGCCAAACAACTAAAAACATTTTTTTTTATTTAGGGTGATTTGTTTGATTTCTTCATAATCTGAACCAATTTAATATTTTATTTATATCGTGTGAATAATATTGTAATAATGAGTTAAGTACCTGGCCTTCCTTCATGATCTTTCCCTGTAAATTCATGCCAGATACGATATTTGTCCTTCAGGAATATTGGAGGAGGAGAATGCAAGTACGATTCGATATTATTCTCTTTCTTCCACGCTAAACACTAATTGCATGAATGTGAAATTTTAGTTAATATTTCTGCTGGGCGTATTTTTAATTAAAAAAAATAAGTCAGCTAAAAATGTTGACGGATTTAATAAATAATTACATTTGAATTTAAACCTTGATTTCTTTAAAAAAAACTTCGTTCTTCATGGAATTTCATTGATTTAATTCGGTTGATAAATGAGAAATAATATTTTTATGAAAAAAATTCAGCAAATAACTATAATAATTTCAATCTCTCAATATTTTGGTACTATGTACTAACAGACTAATAATTTATTAGTATTTCTTGAGACGTGAATCAAAATTAAGAATCAACTCACCTCACGTAACATGGTTTCAGCATTTTCTAAATTACGTTCCCTAGCTGCACATAAAAATATATTTTAAACAGAAACAAAATGCAATTAATAATAGAATGAATATTTTCCATGTAAGGATGTTAATAATTTGAAAAATTATTAGGAATTTTAAAAACGAAAAACGAATTATCAACCTACCCCTAACAAATCGTATGAGAAAACTGTCGTCCTGTTCCAAATCTGCTACAATCCTTTTAAACTGTTGTTTACAATAAATAAAAAAGACATTAAAGTTATGTCATTTATAATATCAGGAATTTCACAAACTATTTACACTATTACACATATTAAAAATAGTTTTGCCAGTAAAGTTAATATCCTTTGGAAATCAAAAATATTTTCACCTTTTCCAAAACCTCAACTTCTTCATCGTCTTGAAATATGATCTTTTTCGGATTGTTGTTGTCCATATTTGAATTATTTACTGTATGATTTGCATCTGACGTTAAATCTTAACTTCGAAAGAATTAGTATTACCTACTTCATAAAATAAAATAGGACTTTGATGAAACTTTCAAAAATTATTTGCTTCACTTTGTACAGAGAACGAGATGCAAAATGAAGACGCGTTTATAATTGTGACCTTCCTCAGCAGCATCGGTAGGAACACTCAAGGTCTGACGTAATCCTGTCGATTTCAATATCCATTACTTTATGAAAACTATGAGCATTTTAAAGAGGCATTTGTATTTTATGGTTGTAGTAGCAGATTAGAAGATAAAAGAAAAATACATTGGTACCTACATAGTGAACCGAAAATAAAAATTATTTGTATATGCTGGGCGATGAGACAGATGACCTATTGACGTGCGCTACGAGAATTTAAACATTGCCACAGATATGAATAAAATTTTGTATAATGGTAATTCAGTACATTGCCTACTACTTGGAGTGAATATTTAGTTCACCAAAATTTTAGTGTCATAATGGCATGGGGTCAAACATTTCCCGGTCAAAAAGTTTTTATGATTTTATTCAAAATTTACCAATAAATTTCAAAACCTGAAACTGCTGTAACAGGTTTTCAAATACGGGTCACATTATGCTTATCTCAGAATTTTGATCGGTCCCCAAACCAGGAAGTTAGCTTAATCGGGGGTTCACCATTTTCAAAAATTACCTATCGGGTGCAATCGGTCCTGGGCCATGAAATTTGTAGTAAGTACTTAAGTGTATAATCTATCGATTGGGTACATAAAGAAAACGGGACCGGTTGCATCTCACGGTCAAATTTGCAATAACAAAAAATTGCACAAAAATTCAGCAAAAGAGGATGGGAACGACACTACTCTTATTGATTTTAATTCTAACCAGCAATGGTTCGTGTTCTTATTCTGAGTCATTCCTATCTTTCATGCACCGCATGATTCAGGTTATCGCAATGCATAACTCATAAATATGACTTCCAAATTTTAGTTGAGACTGTGTGAAGAGTCTCATATATTATTATACTATTATTGTTATACTACTATGCTAATAAATGGGAGTACAAGTACACCTGAAATTTTATACATCTATCTATGATTATTAAAAACTTACAGAAAGAATACTTTAAGTTACAAATACAAGTACCAGTTATTTAGTAAGTGATGAAGCAACTTTTTATCAATGAGAGAGACGAGCGGATGATACATGGGAAAGAGGCTAGGAGAAGCGTTAGCGTTTGTATGTTTGTCTGGCTTTCTGTTTGTCTATCTATCCGTGCGTGTGCTACATAATTCAAGAACGTATGAATCCAATTTTTCCAAGCTTCGCATATGTCATCTAATGGTTTCAACAAGGGTATCAGTCTAAAATGGGGTCAATCGGTTACATCCTACATGACATAAGGTTACAAAAAATGTTCCAACAGGGTTTTCTTGCGTTGTAACTCAAGAACAGGTGGACTAAATTGTTATAAACTTTCCATATTATGTTATCTGGATGTATCAACACAGATATCAATAATTATGACAACAAATTGGACAATCAAGGGCGTATACAGGGCAGGGGTAATTCCACCTAATAAGAAAGTATACAGAAAGAAGGTAAATTGACTCTTTGAAAGGGCAATGGTTTTATTTAACAATCCTGTCAAAATAATGATGAGAACAATTGTGGATAGCAATAAGGTCAAGCTAGGGCATATTGGGGTTAGGGGCAATTGCCCCAAGAGCAAAGAAATATACAAGAAAAGTCAATTGACACTGTGGGAGGGCAATATTTGTCAACAATGATGACAACAAATGTGAATCACAATTGGAACAAGTTATGACGTATACAGGGTGGTAGTGGCAAATTTGTCCACCGTTTTACTAGACCCATTTTACTACAGTTTCTTATAAGCTAAAAGGTTTGTCAGTCGATTAGCCCTGTTTTATACATGTTTAGGTCGATGGATGATGGCGATGGCTGTTTTACACATGGGTACGTTGTTTTCGTCTCAGTCACATAATATTTAGTAAATGTATTGCTTATGTGTTTGGGTACGGCAGCCTTCGTTCGGTTTGCTGTTGTACACTAACACAACACATCATTCATGCAATAACAGCTTCAGCCAGTGGGTGACGAAGTAAAGTTCTTGGAATAAACTTTCAGGTAAGTTGTTATTTTAGCTATGAGATGGCAGAGTGTGTCTGTTATGCTAACGCTAATATGGCCAGAAAAGAAATAACAAATCATTATTTCTTAGCCGAAAACGTTAGTTAACGAAAATATAACACAAAAGTTTGAGAAGTTACTGGTGCTCTACAATAATGTTTAAAATTAATTTAGCGATACTCTCCCAATTTTCTCTTTACGGAGTTCGATTCTTCGTTCCAAATTTTTGTTTATTCGTAAAAAAAAACCACCTTGAGTATCGTTAAATTAAATTTTCAAATGTCTCATCCAAGCTATAAAGCTATTTCCATCTTTTAATAAAATAAATTATATTGCTACCTACGTAAAGATATACTTTTATACATTCAACCTAAAAAGTCACGAAATACTTCACAAAGACAAACCTCTAAGAGTAATTTTAAATAATAAGTGTATATAGGTAGGTATTTTATTTTTCCCAATAAATGTAATTCTCATTATCAAATAAATTATAGTCAAATTGAATATCGGAATATAGTAATGGTTCTTAGAACGAACTAATTGCATTGGCGATGTAACTACCTTCTACTAAGAACGAAATCGTGAATTATCGACCAATAAATAATCATCAAAAAGGTTGAAAAAGGAAAACAAAATGTATTAGTCGAGTAGTCAAGTAAACCATTATCATCAATCAGAGTATAATAGATATATTATAAACATTATAATCCCAAATGAATTTGAGAATAGCTTACCTAAATAACTGTGTACCTATACTGATTAACGAAATAGTATAAATAACTTTACCTAAGTTGACATTGAATTCTTGAGGTCAGTTATGAGGAATTGCTTGTTTCTGATTGTTGAGCTGCTTTTATATAGCTGTCTTTTAAAAAAGAGTGCTTATATTTTATAGTATGGTCAAAATAAAATAAAATTTAAGTTTGAGTCTATTATATTTCCCCGGCTCTTAGAATAATTGAATTTAAAGAAAGATTTTTATGAATAATTTCAATAGTGTAAACCAATTTAAATAATCATATGCAACTCATTAATTCAGCTCTTAGTATTGTAATTAAACTTAATAATGTCTATTTTTTGTTTTAATCTTCGTACAAAAATAAAGCGCGTTAGTATTGATTAAATCTCTATTAATATCATGAAAGGATAGATATAGACATAGATAAGACGATATGACATACACTCAGAGAGATGTTAAATTAATAATTAAATTGTCAGCTTTTCGAACAATTATATCTTAAACAGGAAATGCCTTAAAAATTTAAAAAATTAAAATGAGAATTACATGTTGATTGGAAATAAAATTAGCATGGTGACTGAAACTAGTATTCTTATACTGTCGTGGCTGATACGATGGGGAAACTTTTGGGGTGCTCTTCCTGTTTCGTGGCACTGGAATTCCAAATCTGAAAACTTTATTCAAGTTGACACCTCAACATGGGGACGCATTAAATGGCGTTTCTTTGTGATAAATATTCATGTGCATTTGGGGTATCTCATTTTTAGAGCAACCGAAGAAACCATTCAGGGAACAACACTTTCTGCGAGCAAATTTTATTTGTTTGCCATGGGCACTGGTTCAGGAATAATACTGGTCTATTTAATGGTCTTCAAAGCCAATCAATCGGTGCATTTAATCAACTGTTGTATTCACACAATGAAGAAATATAGAAGTAAGTATAAAAATCCAATTTAAATATTTTTACTTTGAGATTTCTCTTGAACGTTTATTTCTAAAATTATTATATAATTTCATGAAAGAAAATGAGTAACGGTAATTGTTAATTACAGGGATGTATTTCAAATCAGAATTTCGAGAAAGGAAAGGCGGTATTGAAATAATTCTTTTCTTGGGATTTATCTCAGCAGTCACATTTCCTTTATCGTTCATTCGTAGGGTGATCGTGTCACCGGAAAATCCATTCTATATGACATCGCTGTTCAAATCCGAGGATCAAAAGTTTCATATCTTGTTACCTTTCAGAATAATGTTCACGCTGCATATAATATGCTACTTTACAACGATTATATGCCAAGGCACCATGTTGTACCTTATTTGCTGGAACGCAAAAGTATTTCTGCAGGAAATAGTGTAAGCCTAATATTATTATACTACACTTTCAAATTATTTTTGACATCATTTTTTGATTTGTGGTATTTAAATAAATTCATATTTATTCAAAACAAGAGAAGATTTTTATTCCATTTGCCAAATAAGCCGATATATGGGCTAAAAAAATTAAATCTGTCAATTTTTTTAAAAATTTTGGAATAAATATAATAGTTGGTCATTTAATATACAATTCCGGTACCGTAAGAAACTTTATAAATGCATTTTTTTTAAATAGCATAATATTTTGCCTATTTTGCATTTGTCAAATTAAATCAGATTTCAAATTTTAAAAAATATTCCAGGTACATTTTAATATATTTTTTTTAAAACATATTCATTCATATTTATGAACATTTCTGTAAATTGTTATCTTCTTCTGTATTTTTCTCACGAAGAAAAAATATTTTTTTGCAGGATTGGGAGAAGTATGTACAAGACAACTAACCAAACGCGGCAATGGAAAACAATTATTTTGATTCATAATACGATATCAATCTTGGTTGTGCAATTGAACAACGCCTACTCAACGTTTCTCTTGCTATTGCACACTTTTTCCAAACGAACGGTGTATATTGGAACTTTCCTATTGCTGACCCAAACTGAAAAAATGGGCGCTCAAGCAACTGCGATTGTAATGTTGGTTTCCTGTTTCAATATATTTGCATGGATGACTGCACTTGTTACTACGGGATTCATAAATGACAGTTCTGTGGCCTGTCTGTCCTCCTTGACAAATTCCAGTGTAGCAAAGGAACTTGTCCCTTTTGAGAAACGATTGTTTTTCAAAACTAAAAGAGCTATTCGCCCCCTAAAAGTTAGAATCGGCGAATATTCGTTTGCATGCAAGAAAAAAGTCGTACGATTCGTATTGTCCTTAAGTATAGGGTCTATGGAAGCTGTTCTTACATGTGGCTAGGTGAACATGACAAGTAATCCATTCCAATAAATAATAATGAGCAAATAGTTCACCGAAACAAAAATTAGTAATTGCAAAATCAAACTGATGTTTTAGTACCCTCTGGGAGAATGTATAAAAAATAGTATCAATGTAAGGTAATATTTATTAATATTTATCATTAGAGTGATATCGTTGAAGCTAACTTATATGACTTCTTATAAATTATAATTCATAAATTACTACAGAATTAGTTATAATTGCTCAGAGTTATCGTTTCATATATTTTATTATCGTTAGTCTTACAGTCTTAGCACTGACAATTTAAAATTCCTAGGAATAGTACTATCGTTGCCGAACATTGAGCTGATGCGCGCATGACCCACATTTATAAGTTATAAGTTAAGGCCAAGGCTGGTGAATATCAAAAAATTCCAATCCATTATTTACACTAACTTACATGCAGTTTAACAGACAGACCACAGATTCAATACGTAATGCAATACAATTATGAAAATAAAGATGGGCTTTTCTTTTAGGCTCCAGGTATTTCGATTTCGAAGAAAATTGACTGGCAGTAATTCAAAATAATTGGTAAAAACAAAAAATGTGGGTACTAAAGAGTGTGTACCGGAAATAATTTAATCGCTTGCTTTAGAAAAAGATAAATCGCAATCTTATATACTGAAGGCTTAGCCAAGAGTTGGGGGAAGTTACAATTAAAAGCTGGCATTAAGTGACTCTAGTTTTGAAGATAAATTATTGCACTAGTTGAAATCGTGAAATTTAAAATTTTTGCTTAGGATTAAGTAAAACTAAAGACACATACACAATCAGTGCCGTATCTAGCGGCAGGGCACTAGGGCACGTGCCCCCCCCCCCGATATCTCAAAAAAATTAGGTTATTTGGGGCACGAAAGTGCCCTAAATCGCAAAATTTTTCGCTCTACGCGCGAATTTTATACTTTTTAGGTTGATTTTGGCTCAATTTAGCACTTTGGTGCCCTCCCCGAAACCAAATCTTGCATACGGCCTTGTACACAATAAGTATTCTTGACGTTGTAACTATACGTAAATAAACAACGCGTTAAAAATGTTTGAAATATAATTATAATATCGGTCAACATACCACCGAAACTCGACGTATACCTTATAAATCAAGTTATAAGCAAGAAACGATAACACTTAATTATTTATAACTCTACATACTTCGACGAAAATAAATTGCACCACAAAGTCACAATTTCTTGTCAAATCTTGCAGTAAAACCACAAAAATATTTTATTGTAAGTCGAGAAATGTACTTTTTTTCAATTTTTGATTTAATCCACAGCAGAATAAAACTAATCTAGAAATCTGAAACATTATATTATACAAGATGGAAATCAACAAGACATCAAAATTATAACACAAAAATTATTATTTCGCTTGCCGGCATACACCCTAATGAATCTTGCAAGACAGTTACACAGCATGACCCTTCCTTATAACGAAAAAATTACCATGGCATTGCCTGTATGTTTCTTGAATGGAATAGATTATTATTTCATCCAATCATATTGTGTTTTCCCTAAGGCCATATCCTTAAAATAATTTTGAGGACGGTCAAATTCCAACACGAAGGGTAATAAATGTGTTCCTTTATGCTAGTAGCCCAAATCATTGGGGCAAATTAGTTTAAATTAAACGTAAAAGTCATAAATTTCTCTCGTAGAGCGAGAATCTTTTGCTGCTTTTTGTACTTTTATGATGTAATACTTAACAACATTTTTTCGGCTTTATCAAAAATAATTGAAAACTGGTAATAATATCTAGTATTATATAGCTTGTATATTCTGGGGGAGCTTAAGAAGCCTCAGCATCCTTAGTAGATACGTGCGTGTATGCGATGCACGAGTGGTGGTCTCCATATTATTCCCTCAGCTGAAACAAATCTAACTAAATATTGACTCATTTTTATATCAAATGATTTATTGGATTCATAAATTTATAATACATAACATGTCATATTTTTACACAGTACATTTTGAAAGCCGTAAGCCGTATAACAATTTATAATTTCTATGAAACTGCAACAAATGTAGACATGTTCATTGATTTTACAACTCTACAGTCATCAATAACGTAATAGTGTAATTTACAAGTGTAAACATGAATGTGATAAATGTGGAACGTTTGAAATATGAGAAATGCCCAATTTCTATGCGAATTGGACGAAAAGAACGCGCAATTCGTCGCGACATTTCATTTTGATCTGGGTGAAGATGCAATGATTTAAGAAATTCCAAAGATTTCAAATGAGAGTGCGAAACTATATTTAGGAGCACACATTCTGCAAAAAAATAATTAAAACTAGCAATAGGCATTATTAAGTATAAAGGCATTCCTAATTGATCATACAAACGCAAAGTGCTAAAATTTAACAATAAATGTACAAGGAAACCACAAGTTAAAATAGGTGGTGCAACGACACGAACAAGTTGATTGAACATATTATTGCCCAGATAAATTATTTTGTATATCATACACATAAAATTCAAATTTGGCTTCCGATATGAAAGAGAATTAAAAATAATGAGCCCTGTGAATTTGTTAAGCGATGTAATGCAAATTATTAATATATTGATTGCAAACAAAAGGCTCAACATACAAAAATAAACAATGTATAAAACTAAAATTGATCCTATTATTTTGGTTAGGAAATGATTTGTCACGGCTGGACACAAAAAGTCAATATAAGGAGTCATCGGATGCTGCTTTAATAAAAACATCACAGAGGGGGATAAAATTGAAATTATAAGAGCCGATGGAGTCATCAAATTAGTTAAATGTCCGAGTACATCGAAATTCCTTGAGTTTGACAACAATTCCTCTTTAAAGTGTGCTACATGAAAAGTGAAAGAAAATGACGCACTCGAAAAACAAATATTTCTAGTCAATATATAAATTAAATATTAAATGTAACTTCAAAAACTTACTTTTTAATTCCCGGTCCGTTTGCAGCATTGTATTAACTATGTGGGCAAAGTCATAAATTGAGATTAATTGAAAAAAATTTGCAGCAATGGTAAGTGCCAGAAAAACTAATATTCCTAATGAGAATATTGTGAGAACAGTTCCGTAAGGAGCAGTTTTTGAGAATAGCTGAACTAACAGAAATATTGATATGTGTAGAATCCATACAATTGTGACGCAATTAAAAAAGTACCAATGCTTTATTCTGTATTTACTTTTCACGATAATTAAATTATTGGTGTTTTCATCGTAAGAAAAAGGACCAAAATAAGTTTGATCACAAATTTTGTAATGATTTTTTAGGCCTTTCAATGATAATTCCGTAGCCATTTTTTGCTTCTTATAGCTCGATCCTCAACCACAACTATACAATACAATAGAACTACAATAGCATTTACAACAAGATCAATATTACTTGTACTGGAAATAAAATTGAACTATTTCTCTGCAAAGAAGGTGGACGAATGATAATGTATGATGGGTTTAAGAATATTTATTTGGCTTTGTATTGAGTATTTTGGATTAAGACTGTTTCATTTATAATTTAAGAAATATATAAACATTGAAAAGGAAGAAACTTCAAAGTTGGCAATGTCTGTGTTTTTCAGTGTAATGTTAAGCATCTGCGTATGTAATATACAGCGGGGCTCTGTGCTGCTAATGCAAATAATATACTATTTCTTTACAGCAAGACAATGGCGTGGTTGTTCAGTGTAATATAATTGCAGAAGTATAATACAGCGGCGCATTTAGGATTGTTGACAGGGTGTTTATCAAAATCATAGCTTTTCGATTCTCAGAATTCAAAATTCATTTCGGTCTTACATTTTACATTTTATTCTTCGATACTTTGTAATATAAAAAAAACATTGCAATGTTATAATGAGACTCTTCAATTTTAAAAAATTAATTATTTTACTCAAGGTGATCTCCAGAAGCATTAACAAATAAAGCTCATAAATATATATATATATCCATACACTTTTTTTCATATTTGGCCGAATTGTACATAACGCAAAAAATTGAGCCAATTTTAAACTTCAGATACCTACCTACGAAATACATTTATTTCGCGCTTACTGCCAAAATATTCTTAATTATATTTACGTTTATGGATAAATAAACATTTGTCTGGAATTCAAGAAATAGACAATTGTCCCTTTTGACCCCTCCATACAGCATTGTTACCAAATGTGGTAAAATATACCGCCTACTTCAAGATTTTTGCCCGATTTCCTATTTGTATTCTTCTGATTTACAAAAACCTTGTAATCCGATCCGGTCCATTTGTATTTATATCTTTACATTTACATTTTAATGCGGGTGTTGTATCGCTAAAACCCGTTACTGGATCCGCCAATTGGGATATATTATAATAAGATAAGCTCACCAATACCATTGCTTTTTGTATATACGTGTTGCAAATATTGTCAAATGTTTACAATACATCAATAGAATGATATTTGCTGCATGGGCTTTAAGAATATTTCTTTGTCTTTTTATTGATCATTTGATATTAGGACTGTTTCATTTACATTTAAAAAATATACAAACATTGAAAAGGAAGACATCGAGTCGACATTTATGTTTTAATTTGGGGAGTCCCTAAAACCCGTTAGGTACTAGATCGCTAAACACTATTATTCCCTATGCTCACCACTACCATTATTTTATGTATGTATTGCAAATATCATCGAATGTTAAACTCTGCATGCTGTTTATGACTGTCCATGCAAATTAAATGAGTCGTACATAACATCATTTGAATTATCCATAGAGAAATAAAGTTAAATAGCTTAATAATAATCATCGATTGACACGGTAAGTATTTTTGATGGCATTCTCGATGTCGGTGTGTATTTATTTATTACTTGCACTACACACACAGAGTATCAATTATGTATGTATGGTTGATTAAGAAAAACAGAAATTAAATTCTTTAATACTGTTATGTCATATTGAATAACAAAAATGTCATTTGTCGTTTCATATTCTTTAGAAAATCTATTTGGTGCTATTAATTTTAATGCTTTATTTGTATTCGCAAATATGACAACATAATACAAATCTAAGAATTAATTTGTATTTTCTATACCATTGAATATCAAATATTAATTTACTCAACCAACCTCCGTTTGTGGTATTTTTATACTTAATGAGCTCCATAAAAGCCTTTGTCAGCATTTCTCTTCATTTGCATGTATTCATCATTCATTATTTTCCAAGCATAAAGCTTTACTTCCTCTACCGCTTCTTTTGTGTTTTCTTTATCTTTTGTTTGGATAGCGGGAAGAAATGATATAACAATTTTGCCTAAAATCAAATTTAGCACCAAAGTTGCAAATAATGGATAGCTTTAGCTTATTGTATGCATAATAATCATTGTGATAAATCATGGAATTGTTTGAAATGGTATTAACAGACCTGAATTAAAAATTCGTTTTTCATGGTTCAATAAATTGTAGGGGGAAATAACTACTGGTACAATGGGAGCACCGTGAGCCACAGCCAATCGGAAAGCTCCGTTTTTGAACGGTTTAATCGTCTCATCCTTCGATCGCGTTCCTTCAGGAGCCATAATTAGGCTAGTCTTGATAACAAATATAAAGTAAACTATGAATTAAAAGTGTATGGAGACGACGTGGTAGATACAATAAATATTAAACACAAAACCTACTGCTAAATTTTAGCAGAAGCTGAGAGAATATAATGAATTTTAATAAACGATCAATTTTTGAAATAATGAATTATGTTGTTTTATTATTGTTTTAAAAGTTGATCGTTTTATTTGAGCTATAAGTTAAAAAGGAATAGCAAAGTTGTAAATCATTTTCTTTGATTCAAAAATATTCATTTAGCACATACCTCATTTTGTTGTAACGAATTCATTTCTGAATCGAGATAATCAATACTTTCTTTCCCTTTTTTTCTGTTAATGAATAAAGCACCACAAAGCCAAAGATATGGTCCTAGGGGAAAGTAGTACAACAATTCTTTTTTGACCAGACCAGTAGCCTTTTTGAAATGTGGCCATATCTCTGAGAAAGCTGAAAAAATATTACAAAGAAATTATAACTTTTAAAACTGCATTCAAATTGTGAAAAATTGTTTTTACCGAGTAGATCCAAGAAACTTTGATGGTTATATAACACAATTGAAAAGTCATTGTCCTGAGATAAATTTTCTTGTCCGATGACGATCCAATCAAGTCCCAAAACTTTTGAAAGAGGTTTGCACCATTTTAATGTTAGGCTAATAATTTATTGCACAAAATATTAATTTAGACTTTGCATTAGACGCAATAATTCTTCCATATTAATTATATAAACTACATTATACCTAGCAACTTCTTGTTTTAAATATTTTTATTTGTTTTCAATATTTTTATTTGTTTCCAATATTTTGATTTGTTTCTAATATTTTGATTTGTTTACATTTTAAGTACGTTTGAGTATAATGCTTGTAATTGATTTGACATTTACAATCATTAATCGTAAATATTAAAGAAAAATATGCGTAGTTATAATTATATTTATGTATACATATTGTATTTTATTTATATTTAAGTTGTTTAACGTTTTGTAATTTTAATGATCATTAACGTAGTATTTCAAAACTTAGTTTAACAATCATGTAATGACAGTAATAAAACACTAATAAAAAATTATTCTAAAAAATAGCAAATATACCATGATACCTTATGTTAAGTGCATTTCTAGGACGCAAGAGCATGAGCGGGATGAACAATAAACAGCCCAACGAACACCATATTCCTATCAAAAGAAGCTTGCTATAATATCTAACACGACCACTGAAATAGTACAGCACCACAAGAGCGATAAACAGATGAGACGTGGATGTGTGTATAGCAATTGAAATTATGTATTCAAATAGTGACATTATTTGCTTTACAATATTGAACTTGTTGTTATATTTCTCAATGTTATAGTAAAAATGGAGTAATTATGAAGTGAAGGGCAGAATTTGCAAAAAGAGACTGGATGAAAAATAAAATGTAATATCATTTCCTTCAAACTATAAGTATTCTTTATTACAATGCAGGATAGTAGTATAATGCTATTTTTATTTTCATGTGTACGCAAACATGTTTTATTACTTGTTGTGAGATTTTCAGTTTCCCATGCAATTTAGAAGCTCCATATAATATTTTTCAGCATAAATCTACAAATATTGTGAACGCAGTGTACACCAAGAAAGTTTAATGCAAGAAAATGCTAGGCATCTATGCTATGTATGATAATGTTTATTTCCTGATTAATGTAAATTATGATAAAGCCAAGCGATAAAGCTAGAATTATTATTTCTCACACGCTATACCGCGTGTCTGATGTAGAAACACTCAAATAGACGATAGGGACTAAAGAGAATATCAGTATTTTGCTTCAGGGTGGGTATCACCCCAACATGATATGATATAAAAATGCACGAAGAACTTGAGCTGAGCTAATGTGTGTGAACATCATACTAGAATACACAAGATTTACACTTAGCTAAAAAAATGGCAATTGTATGTATTTTAACAGCAAAATATTTTTTCGAGATTTCGGTAGGGAAAATTCCCCTTTGATTATTCCCTGGCTATGGCAATGTTACAGGCATGAGAATAGCTCCAACACTTTATACCAAAGTAATAGGTGTTCTGGATGCTAGAATTATATTACCGTACTCGTACTCCAGTGTTAATTACCGCAGCTTGAAATGTTTTCAAGTTTTCATTATAATTGAAAAAAGTTTCTAAACTATCGAAAAATACTGTCATGGGCTCTAATTTTTAGCAAAAATACTTTAAAGATGTTTAAAATTTGGTACTTCCATATTCGGGTGAAAAAATATTTCAAACTTTTAGATACGAAGTATATATAGCGCTAGTAAATAAAACTAGTTTTTGATCCACATTCCCTTGGTCCTAACGCATGGACATGGTCTGAGCGAATCTTTCACACAAAAATTGACTTAAATAGATTGCGATGCAATTTTATGCACTCAACCAAATTAAAATACAAAATGATTGTTGTTTGGATAAAGTATTCATGTTTATCGAACTCGTGCCCATTATATTCTAAGTGCAAGAGAAAAGCATATTATAATGAAATAATGATCACTACAATAGAGTGACTATAAAACCTTGCGTTCGGTCAAATAACTTTAGGAAAAATTGGAAAATGTGACGATTTCCTATCGCATTAAAACAGTTTTATATAACTGGTGTTGTTAATGCATAATTTGTGAAACCAAATATTATATTGCATGCAGAATTTTTCATGTGGAAATGCATTACAAATCAAGTCTTAAAAACACGCCACCAAATTTTGTTTTATTTTTATAATCCATATCCGTACATGAAAGCTCTTGATAAAATGCAAATTTCAAGTTGGGTTTTATAAAGTAAGCAATTTCCCGGACAATCAAAAACCCATTTTTTGGGGAACTTTACCAAAGATTTCCACGGATGAAGTTTTTATAGGCCCATTCTTTGGGCCAATAGCGGTAATCAAAACAGCGTATCTAAAAATACTTGTACAAATCCTCATATGGGAATGCGATAATACTCAAGTTGTGCTCAAATATATTTAATATGTTTCCGAAATTCCCAAATTTTTAGTAAATGTAGGTAAAAAATTCAATAGTTATTTACCTTTGCACATTTTTTGTTACTTGATCTATGAAGAGACAAATATATTACTTTTTTCGAAGGTTTTTGACATCGAATGAAAGCATACAATTTGGCAAATATTTTCTAAAATTGTAAAGGATACTCAAATTTCATACTAAAATTTTGGCAACCCTGATCGTTACTGTTTGTCTTACTATTGTGGCATTAATACTTACCAAAGCAGTGTATGTGTTGTTTCCATATAATTCGATCGTACAGCATTTTAGACAATTAGAATTAGAATTTATATGCTGTAAATGGGTATAACTTCAAAAGGAATGCCTATAAAATATAGTATCATTATATTAATGTTTCCCAAGTGAAAAACTGTCCAAAAAAACTTTACATATAATTTTGCATGGAATTAACTTTTTTCTAAACTACATACCTAGGCAATATTGTAGCACGATAATGATACCGAAGATTATTGCAGTTAATGATTGGAGGCTGCATATGGCTTAGTAAAATACCTCCAGTTTCAATAGCAGCTTTATCTGAGATTTTCAAGAACTTGTGAGAATTCAGTCGGGATATATCTCTTCGTTTATTATCATTATTTATTTCCATTCCCATGCCTACCTGTTCACCTCTATATACGTCGGTTTATGCAACTATCGACATTTACTACGCAATTCATTATTGGATTGGAGTTATGGAATTATACTTAACAATTCCTATTTGTTGTAGCAGTGTAACAGCTTATCACTCAGCGTTCAGATAATTATTATTTGTTAATAATTGATTTGTGAGCATAAAGTGTCAAAAATATTCTGGACTCACTAACTAGGTACTATTTTTCTTATTGCTCTGTAACAAAAAGAATATTAGTCATAACCCAGTTATGTGTTCAGTTGCTAAACAATTTTTTCACCTTCGACCATCGACTACGTTCAATAAATTTAATGTCTCTACATTTGCTGGGTTTGCTATTATTCATTTCATTAATGAGTTTTGCGAGCACATTTTTTAACATTCTCTAGTGCAATATCAAATATGAGATGTTATTTATAACTGTCAGTATTCTTATACATCGGGCTGCGTGCCTGCAGATGTGTGAAGTTTAAGTCTTGTTTCGTGTTCTTCTATGGTTTTGTTTAGATTTATATTTGCACTGAATCACTAAAAGTTTTTGAATTACATCAGGGGCGTATCCAGGTCACACATTTGGGGGAGGCTTGAGCAAATCGCTGTTATATACGTAAATTTTTCGCACGCGGGGCGAACAAATTTTGCAGTTTGTTGTTAAATTTGCGCAAATTTAGGTCAAAAACAGCAGAAATTGTAACAATATCGCACGTAGGGCAAAACGTTTTGAGATATTTAGCTTTTTTACGATCTAAATTACCTCTTTTTTGGTATTTTGGAGAAACCTGTTTTTATCTAGCGTAAAGTCCAAAACTTGGGGGGGGGGGGCTTCAGCCCCCTAAGCCCCAGGGATGGAATTTATCCCAATTTTCTGGGGATCGCGCCGAAATTTCCTGGGGATCGCGCCGCGATTTCCTAGTGGGGGAGGTGTAGTCCGATCTAATTTCCTGGGGATCCTTATGCACGAAATCCAAGCAACGACCCCTGCGGGGGGTGGCTTATTCGATTTGCTGGGGATCCTAGGGGGCGTGGTCTCGTACATTTTCTGGGAATTTAATATACCGAACTCCAAGCCGCGCCCCCTATTTTAAATCATAAATTAGCGACACGCCCCCACATGAGGTGTGAATTTATACATTTCTTTTTTAAATACGTCCAAAATATTTCAATGACGCACACGTGGGCATAGCTAAACTTCCAGTTTTCCCGATATTTACCATTTACAAAATAAACTCATACCATATTTTGGAAATTTCCTGGTTATTACCGAGATTCCTACAAATTTCCTAGAGCACTTCTCGGGGAGCGAGGCAGAATTACCTGATCCTTGAATTGATTCTTAAAAACTTCGGTTGGATTTCCTAGGATACCCCAAATTTCCTAAAATAAAAGCCGCGCCCCCTTCGGGGGCGCTGCTGGATTTCCTAGAATTTCTCAAATTTCCTGGGCTTTCTCACATTTCCTAGTGGGGGGGGGGGTTTCCGCCAGATTTCATGGGAATCTAGGATCCCCAGATCCCCAAGAAATTCCATCTCTGCTAAGCCCCCCTAAATACACCACTGGATTATACTTGTGTAAATTCAGGCATTTTGAAATATTATTTTCCCAATACGCCAATATGAAGCATCATCAATTTAAATTATTGGATTTTTCCAGATGAAAATCAGTAAATATAACAAAATAATTTTCATGCTTTTATCGGTCTTTGTTTTTAGAAAACTTTCGTGCTATACACATCTCAATTTTTTTCTAAATATCTAAATTTTGTTAATAGTCCAATAATTTTAGCATGCATATTGTTAGCTATTGCAACAAATAAACCAGACACTGCAATGATAATGGAACAAAGGTATACCTTATACCTTATAACTTCTGTTTATATTTTGATACTACAAATAGCATTTCTCTGATTTAATAGGTTACAAACCATGTCATTTGTGTAAAAGTATATATTAAATTTTTTACAGAAAAATTCTACACCCCAAACTACAGGTTTAAACAACCTTCAGGAACTTGAAACCCTTTTAGGCAGTAAAATGTATTTCTTATAAATAATAGTTGTAAACATTGCATAATGTATACAGATACATGTATGCTCCAATATAAATAGCCAGAGTTCGATATTTCCCGGGAAAAAATCATTTTTGTTGGACAGTTGGGAAAAATGGGAAAAATGGGGAAAAATGGGAAATAATGCTTCTAAGGCGTCAAATTTTAAATATTGTGTCTTGTGCATAGTGTATTATTGAATATAAAGTAAATATTGTAAAGATTTTACTGCTAAATGTAAACAAACTGTCATCAATATCAACTGTCGCTAACGAATACATGAAATGTAATGGTAAAGATATTAGATATTATTATATTACAGTAACAGCAACAAGTAAGCTGTTTTATTCGCCCGCAATGTATTAACAATGCTGAAGGACACCACACATTTAAATTTGGTGGCATCACGAGTCTCATTGAGAGGTTCAGATAGCCCCAAAGTACATATTTTTATTTTTTCCCATTTTTCCCATTTTTCCCAGTGGGAAGTAATCTCTTTGTTTCCCATTTTTCCCATGTCCATTTTTCCCACCTCCCAGTGGGAAGGAGAACACTGTAAATAGCGTGCTCGGCTACAACCTGGAAACCCAAAGATATTAGAATATATACCAACTCTAGATACTTTTATTACGAAATTTCCTACCTTGGTTAATAGACAAACTTGGTTTCATCTTGGTATATCACTGAATAAAAAAGATAGGCTCATCAAATCTTTGTCAACTAATTGTATGTTTTGTTTTAATGAGCAACCACAAAGTCTTTTTCAACATTTCGATTTAGTTGGATGTATTCATCATTCATAATTTTCCAAGCACGATTTTTGAGTTCCTCTACTGACTCTTTTGTGTTTTCTACATCGTTTGTTAGGATAGCGGGAAGAACTGATATGACGATTTTGCCTACAATCATATTTAGCACCAAAATTATAATTTAATTTAATTCATAAAAGCAATACTTTCTCTGGTAAATGATAAAATTGTATTAAATTTTTTATGTAGAATACCTGAATTAAAAATGCGTTTTTCATGATCTAATATACTGTATGGTGAAATAACTACTGGTACAATGGGAGCACAGTGAGCTACAGCCAATCGGAAAGCTCCAGTTTTAAATTGTTGAATATTTTGGTCCATTGAGCGCGTCCCTTCAGGGGCCATAATTAAGTTGATCTTGATTTCAAACATTAAGTAATTTTGAAATTAAAAGTGTAGGAAATGAGTAGGACATAATGAATACACAAATATAAGTTAGCATTTTTGCAGTAACTGAGATAAAAAATTAATTAAAAGAAATGTTCTTGACCCCATCTCGGTTAACATTTTTTTTGCGTAGATAAGGTTAAGACGGTGTATTGATGCACTACCATTAAATACTCTTTGTCATAATTAGTTGTCACATCAAAGAAGTGTATACTTTATTAATGACAATGGTGTATTAATACTTACAGTTAAACCCGAACTGCCCCAAAACATCTCTTTGTGTGTGTGTGAGGGAGGTAAATATTTTTGTAACAAAAAAGATTATGTATGACATTAGCTTCAAACAGGGATGAAAAATGTTTTACAAAATTTTAACCAGGTTGCATCGGGCGGGAAATCCGAAAAAGTTGTCTATATTTGGGGCCAGATTTATTTGGGTTAAATGGGGTTTCTTGGAAGATTATAGTATTTTTTGGGGAAATGTGGAACATTTAGGAGGATGTTTCTTCCGATATCTTCTAGGGGGTTTCCCCTAATATGAAAATCTTTGGGTATATCTATTGAAATTTTGGAAGATATATAGGCAAATTTTGGGAAATATCTGGGGAAATAGAACAATTTTACGGAATACCTTAAGAGATGTTGGTGATATCTGGGCAATTTTTGGGGGATATCAAATTTTGGGGATGCCCGGGAAAAATTGAAATATCTGGGGAAATTTTGTAGGTCATCTGGGGAAATGGCGAAATTTGTCACGTCATATATTTCCTGGCTTATAAAAACGATTGTAACTAATTAGAGTTTACCAAAATTTTCAAGAGGATGCAATAATACACATGAGTGACAAAGTCATCATAATATGCTAATTTGAAGTGATCAATAGTTTACCAATTTTTAATTAGTGAATGAGGAACAGCGCACCAATGCACACCGTCTTAATCGAGAAAGGGTTTAAAAATGAAACTAAAGTTGAAATAAATTTAAAATAAACTGATTTTTCTCAGAAATGTTTATTTGGCACACATACTTCTTCTTTCCGCAAGCGTTTTATTTCTGAGTTGATATAATCGAAACTTTCTTTCCCTTTTGTTCTGTCGATGAATAATGCGCCACACAGCCAATAAAACAGTCCGAACGGAAAATAGTATATCAATTCCTTTTTGGTCAAGCATGTAGCCTTAAAGTTAGGCCATGTTTCTGACATTGCTGTAATCATAACATCAATAAATATAAATTATAGATTATAACTTCTAATATATAATGCATCTGTAAGTTGTCTTCCGCTCACAAAAAACAAGTTTTTACTTAATAAATCTAAGAAACTCTGATGATTATATATCATAATGGAAAAGCCATTGTCGTTCGACAAATTTTCTTGGCCCTTGACGATGAAATCAATTCCCAACAATTTGGAAAGTAATTTCCACAATTTTAATGTCATGCTAAAAATTAATTACACAAACTATGATATCATATTTGTTATTAGATTAAACATCTTTCAAATAATTCATCACTTTACTTTTCCCATGTCATATTTTATATGTGAATTGTAATTATATTTAAGATTAACTTTTGAAATTTTTGTGACCCTCAATACCTGTAGTTGTGTGCGTTTCTAGGTCGAAAAACCATGAACGGAATGAATAATAAAGAAGCCAATGAAACCCATAATGTAAATAGAAGAAATTTAAAATAATATCGAAAACTCCCAGTGAAAATGGATAACACTGCAACAGCAAGAAACAAAGGAGATATGTTTCCACTACTAAAAATTGAGATTATATTTTCCGTGAGTGACATATTTACACTAATCAGAATTTTAGTTTTAAGCAAGTAAAAATTATGTTCAGCTTTATAATAGAAATTTAAAATGTACAATAGAACTACACAAAAAACAAATTGTAAACGTTCATCTCAAACTTATATTATTTGATACTAACAGCAATCAATATATTTTCTCAATGTTATATAGGCATGCCAACCTTATATAACTTTGGATTTCCCATGCCCTTCACGTTTGATACAATACTTTAAAACATACGTAATATTATGCAAGCATAATCCATGAAAGCTGAAACATGAAAGCAAATATTGGTCCGATTATTAAAAAATATTGCGAAATCGAACAAAAAAGAGTGTGAGAAATGTTATATCAAGTCGGTTGCATCGTTAAATTTTTAGCATGAGTTGTGCTTTTTCAAAGTTTCATACGACTTTCCGACTTATTCATGAGTAGAGCTAGTCCTTTTGTATTGCGATGTCAAATCCCAATATTTCGCAATTTCAATCTCAAATTAGCATAGCATTACCCAATAAAGGCGTAGCAACATTTTAGATATAAGAAAAACTTTGAATGCTGGTTTAGTGCAGAATATCATGTGTCCTTCATGATGGATGAAGAATTGACTAGGTAAGTAATTGGCCAAGTCGGGTAAAAAACACTATGATACAGACATAGAAAATTCCACACACTCTGCTATAGTAATGCAAAGACACGCACAAGCTAGTTAATAACGACAAAAGGTAAACACAGTTTAAGGCAGGGGCGCATCCAGGTCACACATTTGGGGGGAGGAACTTTTGAAATATACGCCAATTTTTCGCGCCCAGCGCGAAAAAGTTTTGCTCATTTTTTCCAAATTTGCACCAATTTATATTAGAAATCAATGGAAATTAGAACACAATCGCGCGTAGCGCAAAAAAGTTCGGCAAATTTTACCCAAATTTGCGAAAAGTTGGATCAAAAGTAATGAAAATTACAAGCAATCGCGCTTAGTGCGAAAACAATTTCCAAATTTTTGATAAAAATTGCCCAAATTTAAGTCAAAAGCAATGGCAGTTGCAAATACATCGAGCGACGCGCGAAATTTTTTGAAATATTTGGCATTTTTAAGGCAAAAATAACCACGTTTTAGGTAGTTTTGGAAAAAGCTATTTTTATGTGCATTTATGCATATATACCTACTAGTTATATATGTACATTTATGCATATATACTAGTTATATATGTATACATATGCATAAAATATATGGAAATATATTGTACGATTATATGCCCTCACACACAAATATATTATATCTAAATGCATATATGAATACCTCCCTGTACAAACGCCCAAACTCGGAGAGAATTATCAATAATTGTTACCACGAGAAAAATAAATGCTAAAATCAACAAATTGAAGGGTGGAGAATTATCCGAAATCTTAATTATATCAACAATTGTAGCGAAACCTCAATCCAAACAGCATTTAAATAATAAAATTCGTACAAACATTGTAATGTATCGATGCTAACAACTTATATACAGGTACCTGGATTTACAGATTCTATTATGATCTGTAAATATTAATTATTTAATAATCTTGCGACGAATTCTATTTCCTTGTTGGCAAATACTCCATCATGCTTCGAATATCAGCAATCTTTTCAGGGAATACTGGCAACCAGTTTTCATACAAAGCTGGTAACTGAAAGTTGTTCAAGCATACAGGACAATACTGGGGTCTATTCAGTATTCCGACTCTTCCACCGTTGACGGTGCGTAATTGATTAGTGACCCATGGAGTATTTTCATTATAGTTTGTTTTAGTCCTTAATACTGATGGACTACATCTCCTGGACTGAATCCAATGAAAGTGGGCAACCAAAAAGTTACGCGGTTTAGGTATCAAGTCTTTTAGTAAGCTAATGTTGAGAAAATCGTTGAAATGCATTTGAACGGCTTAGAATGGCTGATTCACACGAGCCTGTTGAATTATTCTCACCCTGTCATACGGATTATGTACTGTCTCATTTTTCTAGCCTCTTTCGATGGCTGCAAAATGACGATCGCTGGAAAAGAAAGTGTGGCCCGAGACTAAAAATTTCTGGGTGACCTGTTATAGTTATAAACAACGTTCTTTACAGATCTGTGTAACAAATTTAGTAGAGCTGTTAAATAATCTTTTATTGCAACTGTTCTTGGCTATCAACTATGTCCGAGTCTCTAGCTTTGAACATGAATAATGACTACTTTTTATGCACCCACGTATGAGCCTAGTCAAGAAATGTTGGTCAACAAAAAAAATGTTCTTTTTAGTGTAATTTAGTATAAATCGGCACTAAAGGTTAATTATTCCACAATACAATCAATTATCAATGAAATGACAAATTAAGAGCACTTTTCACCCACACTTGGCGGTACGTCTGTCTGCTTTGCCGGTTGCTGAGCTACTGCCTGTCTCAGCTTCTCCTTCTGCGTTCTCCGACTTTTCCTCGGCTTCTTTTTTCTCTCCTGTCATTGGTGATAATTTGTCTGCACCGCCAACAACAACTGTAATATTACCTCAGAGAAATATCCCTCGTGAATCAAAAACTTGTACAAATAAACAGTCGAAAAATTGTTATTCTGGGCAGGGCATCTGTCGGACCAAAGTTTTAAGGTTCTTTGTTCACCTTCTTGTAATCTTGCAAAATTTCTTCTAACATAATTTAATATCGATGAGGTTATGTCGTTTTGCCCTCTATTCCCGTCATTTTCGTTCCAGAAGAACACCGTTGATTGATCTCGGCATGGGGAAGTAACAGCAAAATTATACTAGGAGAATTTGCGCTTATAATACATCTCACCATGGCTTAGTCGCGGAGAGAGGAGAATTTGCTGAAGATACACACAAACAACGATGAAACTGTTACCTTGAATCCCTCTGTTTATGTCGTTTCTCATTTCAGTATCCCCTAAATCTGCCTCAGTATGATGTGCATCTCATTTATTCTGTGTGACTTGAATTAGAACAGCTTCTTTAGGATCTAAATTGCACAATCTTTTGTACAACCTGTCACACTGTCCGCATGTGTCCTATTTTAGCACACCGAAACGTAATTTATTTTATCCTAAGATATCCTTGTATAAATATTCCAAATGGCTGGTCCCTTCTCCAAATCTCTCAATAAATAGACGAAACATCTTGCGTGCGTTAAGATCAGGTTCTAATTATTGTCTCAAGGGGTTGCCAGTCTGTCAGGGCGGGTATTATTTCCAACTGTCATTACATTATCAATGAGTTATTAATTTTGCTTAGTTTGTAACATATATTGCGTGTGTTGTGTTAGATATAAGCCGGGAACGAATGAACATGGTCTTGCATCAGCTTAATTGTTTCGGCAGTGTGTATGTTAGGTCGATTTGTATGTGAGCCTCTATTATCCTGGACTTTAGTATGTCAACAGAGTAGTTTTTTCCTTAATACTTTAACTCGGTCGTTAATAATTTGAAAAGTGTCAACAAACGTTCTTAGGCAACACTAACTAACTAAAGTTATTTGGAAAAATTTAAGGATTTCTGGAAACTTAGGAGACAAATGTTTCTATTTTTGGAAACTAGGCTCCGGAAATGGAGCAGTGTATTGGACTGTTCATATGTACTATTGCAGTTTTAGCTAACCCTTATTGTTAGCACTGAAAGCTGACTATACTATTCATCAAAGACAAATCTGAACACTAAGTGTAACTTATAGCAGGATTGAATTTTGAAACGTATAAGTATATAATTATATCAAAAACAGGCAGATATTTTATGTGTTATTGTGTCTCACAAAGTTATTTAACGTTCAAAGTCACATTTGTAAAAATAAAGCTTAAAACTAGACGAATGAAGGCAAGAAACTAATGAATGCACAGAATACACATGCACAGAACACATGCACAGAATTGTACAACACATGCAAAGAATAGTACAACATATGCACAGAATTGTACAACACATGCAAAGAATAGTACAACATATGCACAGAATTGTACAACACATCCACAGAATTGTACAACACATCCACAGAATTGTACAGCACATGCACAGAATTGTACAATACATGTACAGAATTGTACAACAAATGCACAGAATTGTACAACACATGCACAGAATACACATGCACAGAATTGTACAACACATGCACAGAATACACATGCTCAGAATTGTACAACACATGCACAGAATACACATGCACAGAATTGTGCAATATTTTTGACCAAAAACCATGGGAGTCTAGTGGGTTGGGTTTTTGGTTGGTTGAGAGTGTCTTGTGGCAATTTATACTTCCCCTATGGCTTGGAATTTCAAAAATTGAGACTCAGTATGGGTGCTTGGTTCAAAATTTGGGCTCAAAAAGGTGACATAATCTTCCATGGGGAGTCGATTGTTAAAAACTAGCTCGCTACAACCCTCGGGGGTCCTGGGATCCAGTTTCGCCTTTAGGGCTAAAGCTAGGAAAGAGGGAAATACACACCCCGTCGGGGAAATTTCGTAGGAAATTTACTGTTTTCATTCTTACATTTCCTTGGTAAAAATGTCTATATTATTGTCAATATTACAATCTTCCATATTTTTTCATAATTTATTGACTTATTATGCCATAGTATTCGGCTCATCGACAGGACCCGAGACCCGAAAGTTTTGCGTCAGAGGGACCCGAGACCCGAAAACGATCGGAAAGCGACCCGAGAACGAAGACACCCGAAAGCGAAGAGACCCGAAGATACAGCACAAAACTGTCCCCCCCCCCCCAATACCAAAAAAGTTAGAAGAGACCCGAATACGCTGTACCCGAAACCCGAAAGCGGACAGACCCGAAATCTTTAACCCGGCAGCGAAGAAACCCGAAATACGGCACCCGAAAGCGAAGAGACCCGAAATCTTATCGCGAAGAGGCCCGAAACCCGAAACCGAAGAGGCCCGAAACCCGAAACCGAAGAGGCCCGAAACCGAAGAGGCCCGAAACCCGAAACCGAAGAGGCCCGAAACCGAAGAGGCACCACATCCAAGCGCGAAGGGACCCGAAAAACCGAAGGCTAAGCGAAATGATTACGGGACCCGAAAGCGAAGATCCATGATTACGGGACCCAAAAGCGAAGATACTTAATTACGGGACCCGAAAGCCAAGATACATGATTACGGGACCCGAAAAAGAAGAGACCCGAAAGCGAAGACCCATGATTACGGGACCCGAAAGCGAAGAGACTGCTAAAAACGAACTGACACACCTGCTGTTCATAATATAGTCCTATGCAATATTACAGCATAAAATATAAACAGTTACAGCGTTAATTATTTTTTATTATTATTAATACGATTATTTTCATTTATGCAATAAATTGTTTTAATCCATGCACATTCACCAAAATTAAATATTTTTTCATCCATGCGCAATTACCAAAATCCAATATTTTTTCGTCCATCCACATTTACCAGCATCCAATTTGTTTCATTCATACACTTTTACCAACATCCAATTTGTTTCATCCATCCACATTTACCAACATTTAATAGTATTCATCCATCCACATTTAAAAAATAATAATTTTGTTCATTTATGAAGTTACCAAAATCCAATATTTTTTCATCCATTCACAGTTACCTTTTCTCGGGTTTCGGATCTCTTCGCTTCCGGGTCTCGGGTCCCACAATCATGTCTCTTCGCTTTCGGGTCTCTTGTCCCTTGGCTTTCGGGTCCCACAATCATGTCTCTTCGCTTTCGGGTCCCACAATCATGTCTCTTCGCTTTCGGGTCCCACAATCATGTCTTTTCGATTTCGGGTCCCACAATTATGTATCTTCGCTTTCGGGTCCCACAATCATGTCTCTTCGATTTCGGGTGCCACAATCATGTCTCTTCGCTTTCGGGTCCCACAATCATGTCTCTTCGATTTCGGGTGCCACAATCATGTCTCTTCGCTTTCGGGTCCCACAATCATGTCTCTTCGATTTCGGGTGCCACAATCATGTCTCTTCGCTTTCGGGTCCCA
>JAQFYB010001290.1:0-34567 GCA_034694085.1 Pogonognathellus longicornis
ATTTTGTTCGACGGTCGTAAAATTATTAGTTAGGATTCAAATGTCACAGTTAACGTAGACTTTAGCAAATACTATGATCAGTGACTGTTAAAGGTGCCGATACTTTTTTTACATCCATTTGTTCAATGGTTTATTTATCCATTCCAATATACCTCCACAGTAATTAATGACAACAAATATTCTATAGGTCTCTCTATGAATAACCCTTCCACATTAAATTTTATATTCAGTAGAAATCGTGTGCACACAATATGCGTGTGTTCAATATTCATCTCTGAATTAAATCTTCATTGTCGAATTGCATTAAACTTTTGTACACAACGAGATAACACTAGAAGTGTTTTCGTTTCCTTCACAATCATTCAAAACTGCTATAATAATTAACATTTCTGTAAGTTATGGGATTCCATTGGATAATTAGTGCACGGAGACAGTCAAACAAGTCGGATTGATTGACAGAGAGGCGTTATATAATTTTGCATTAGTGTTTCTAGCAGCAGTATGCAAAACATTTAAAGTTTTATGGCATGTGCTGAGTTTTCGTCTTTCCACCAGCTTTTTAACTACCTACTCATGCACAAGAACACAATGTACAAACTGAAGCTGTAAATAAGCAGACTTGACATGAATACATACGCACTTATTAATTTCAATGTTCTCCCAACACAACAATACCTACATTGGGCATCCACCTTACACTTACACTACAGTACATGCTGGGCTAGTAGATAGAAGTAGAACCAGCAGCGCCTATTATCTTGACCATAAATGTTATAATATAATGTTATTATTGCACATAGATTATCACAATAATATCACAAACAAAAACTACAAGTTTTGTTTCAATTTTTATTCTCGTTCATTGATCAGGGTGTCATATTGTGTCTGTGCAAGAAAGAGTTCTAGGGTGTAAATACATAAACATAATTTATTATCTCAGGGCTGTATACACAGCAGCGCTAAAGACATGACATCACAATCGATAGGATAGCCAGCCGAGACAGCCATGTCTTCAGCTCCTGCAAATTCAAAGGATATGTGTTCAAATGTTCGAATTCATTTCTTTTGCCGAGTCATAGAGCGGCAGCAATTAGACAAGAATTACACTTGATTCAATTAATTAGTCTCGCTGCTGTTCTCCATTTAAACAGCCACCTAATAACAAATATCATTATGAAAACTAAACACATACAGACACACAACGCTCATAGAGAAAACATAAGTACTCATATACTTAACTGTGAATGTATTGCTTCAGCTGTATGTATCTGTACAACAATTAACAATGTTAAATATTGGGTTGTGGTAGCAATTACTGTAGCATTAATGGTAAACAGCTTTTAGCAATACACAAGTTGTGTTTTGTGTTAAGGGTTGATATACACAGACGGTAGAAAGATTTGTAATTGTAATAAGTTGTATTAAGGCTGAGTAATAACTCATGTAAAAATTCATACAACCGTATCATTAGTGCTGCATATGAACATTAAACATGAAGTATGCAAACTTCCGTTTTTTTGTACATGCTTCCTTTTCCCTATACCGGTCAACTAAAAGTCAAATTCAATTTTGGATAACCAATCGTTTTCTTGGCCACGCTACTATTCTCTATAGCATAATAATATACGCTCATTATTGCTTTCAATATTGCTGTCCTACCCTTTAATAATTATTTTGCTGTTTTACATGGAATATGTTACAGTCATGATTGCATTTTCATTGAACCTTTCTTTTAGTTCGGAAATGATAAGATTTATTTTCAGAGCAGTATTTACAAAGGTAAAACTATTTTAGTTATCTTACACAGATAAATTCTATTCAAGCAAATGGCTACGTTTGACACTTGAATAAAACCGAAATGATGAGATGATATTTAACCTACTACTTTACTTATAATAAAACATTTCACAAATGCATACAGATTCTAAGAATGGTGTCACTGTGCATTGTGTGCATTCAGTTAATTTCAATTTTCTCGATATTTGTGTAGTAAGTGTGCAATTAGAAATTGAATGTTAGTTCAACAAACTCAAAACCTCAAATGAGTAGTCGACGAAAAAACAGTCACAAGAATTATAATTAAATTCCTGGTTTTTGTGATCTCGCGATAAAGAAGTTTTGCTAAGTACACGTGTTGTTAATTAAAAGTGATAAATAATACGAATAAATAGAAATTGAAGGCTTGAAGGGATGCTTTTGCTAGCGGCAAGCACTACATACTTACAGAGAAGTATAAAGCTACTTGTTTGCATCATTTAATAGCTTGAATGGCTGTTTGAAATTAAACGTAATAGAATTCTAATTCTCAACCTGATGAACTAATTGCTCATTCCAGAAAAATGCTTCTAGCCTGAATTAATCAAAGTACAGAATTCCAATTGTTGTTAACATTGCAAGGTATTTGGTTTTAGTTGCTTAATTCACTAGTTTTGATAAAGTTATTATACTTTGTAATTCCTATTACTTACTTCGCTATTTTCACTGATGTATAAAGCACATTGCCCATTAAGTTACTATCACTATTGTGGCATCAAAGCACATATGTAACATTTTAATACTTTTATAGTTTATGTGTACGCATCTTTTGATGATCGCAACATTGAGATATCATAATTAACTCACATCTTCGAAGCATCCTAGTCATATATTGTAGTAGTATATAGTATTGAATGTTGCAAAAAATGCATGTGAAATGAAGTAGGCATGTATGTATAATAGCTATATAACAAAGCTCACATTCTTTTGTGTAGTTAATGAATGAATCGAGCAACACAATGAATAACTTCTAGCAGGAAAATGAATCTGAACACATTAAACTAAACATGAAATTCCCTCTTACAAGCTCACAGAGTCAATTAAGGCCACATGCCCTAATAACAAGCAAGTGGAAAATTTAAGCGAAATCCTAAATCGAAAATTAGCATAATGGCTGAAATTTTTTCAAATGCAATGCCATTACTTCTCCTTCTCTTGCAAAGATATTAGTACTAATGAGTAGAATGCATTAATTAACACCACCATCATCAACATCACTATCATCCTCCTCATTCAATGGCTAGAGTAAACTTGAAAGAATTCTTCGAAAGCATAATATTCATCTTGACTTACCAACAAAAGCAGCTGTATGATTTTCTTGACGACGACAATGAAATTGAAAGAGTTCCTCGGATGGAGACTGCAAGTTCTTGTGCCGCCAATCGTCTTCAGCAGCCACCAACTTCATAATTGACTAAATTTACGTTTTATGTCTTGCAAAGGGAATACTACAAACTCTATACGACAAGTCCAATATACAAAGGTAAGCAAAATACTTTAGTACATTATTAAAGGTGTAATATATAGCTAGAGAATAAACTCAAGAAGGTGTATCTCGCTCCCTTACTTACAAATACAATATTATTATTAATATATTTAGAACAAAAAGCCTTAATAGTTTGTCTACTGTGTGTTAGTTGGTTGTAGTATGTGTGTATTGATTATGAAAAACAGGTTCTGTTTCGACTGTGACTTCACTTGGCGATTGTACATATAGGAGGAGAGTATATAATAATGTAATCGTAGTATGAAATAAGGTATGGAAGAACGCACAATGAACGAACTAAATATTATTTGGACAGTAGTTGCCCTGCCAGGAAATTTACAATGGCTAGGAGCGATAAGATGTTTGTAGAAGTCTCTGCATGAGAAGGAGCTGTTGCTTTAGCAGTTCTTTTAGTACATGTAATAACCATAATTGCTGCACTTTCTGTGCAGAAGAGCACTATCAGCACAAACTTAATTTCCAATGTAATCCTATGTAATAGTTTCAAGTATCTGTACAAGTATCAATAATTTAGCTATGTGTTCATTGTAGTGGAAGTAGGTGTGTCAAATATTATTATGTTAGTTAGTACTACGTTGCAGTTTACACTGCACACAAAATGCTACTACAAATGCCAGTAGTGTTAAGTAGCTAGTTGGACACAATACAACTCTATATAGTAGAAAATATAAATATGTTTTTAGTTTTGACGGACACTGGATTGGATTTAGTTCACTTTAGTTGAAGTTAAATTTCGAGGTAGTGTGTTACAGTGGTAGTGTATCTTTGTAGATTTATTTGAGTATAGTTTTGTTTAGTAGTTGTTTGTGTTATCATTTGAGATAGACATAGAGCAAGAGGAATGGTTAAAAGAACGATAGAACAGATCGAGACTGACTTACTGAAGATAGTAGCAGTAGGAGAAGTAGGAGTAGTAGTAGCAGAGTGTGGTAGAAAGATGGAAAGATAGATTGTCGTAAGTAGGTAAGACGATTTTATATTTTAGTGTGTTTTGTTGCAGAGGTTGAAGTTGAAGTTATTTGCCAATGTGGATTTGTTGAAGAGCGTTGCTCACTTCACTTGCTCGTGCATGATATTATTTTATACAGGATTTCTTACACTATACTAGCACACTGCAGAACAACACTACTACTGCTGTACTACAAGACATGACAAGGTGTTTTGTGTTGCATGGGATTTACATGTTTCTTTGCCACTACTTCTTTCTATATGTGGGTTCTTCTCCTTTCAGTAATGCAAAGCTGACTGTTGGGTTGTGTAGGCCGTTTCGTTGTTGTTGCGCTATTCTGTGGAGCTAGGGAATATTTTGATGGAAGAAGGTTGTCTTTCTCAATGATTCGACTTGATTATTAGAAAATAAAAAAGTGGATCTTAATTTATGGGATTGTGTGATGGCAAGTTAGATTGTAGTAGGTTTAGCTTATTGCCAGGATCTTCTTCCGCTTCATCTTCACGAATCCTTTCTTCCCCATTTATTCATCTGTTAAAATCATAAATGACAGACATTATTAGATTGCCATAAGCTCCGATAATAGTCACAACACGTTTTGCTTTAGTTTAGTTTGCTTGTTAGTTGGTGCAATAAATCACAAGGCAATATAAAATGAATGAATGGCAACTACAAGGCTTTATTACTTATGGTAGTTTGTATTGGTATGTCTTGCTTTTCTAAACTAGTTTATTATTATATTATCTCCTGCTACTAAATTAGTACTGCGATGCATTTTCCCAAAAGTACAATTTCAATGTTAAATAGGTAGTTGGTCAGTGCACCAATGTAGTACGCTTATTTTAAGATTTGTCCATTGCCATCAATGAAATTGCCATGAAATATGTTATCGTTTTGCTAGATTTGGATTTGCGATAGCTCCAAGATTACTAAAATAGCTGTTTTACAAGAAAATTCTCAAAGATATTAACAACAGTAGCCATTTCTCGACTCAAAAGAGTCCAAATGAGATGTATTAAGTGTTTGTGAGCTTGCAGCTGTAAGAAAAAGTTGTATTCGAGTGGATGTATCTGTTTCCCCTACAGTAAAACCTCCACAGAGTGATAAGATCTACGACTACCTTCTCGAGTCCCGAAGTCTGATGATGAATCTCATTCAACTCTGTGTACTTGAGCGCAAATAAGGAGTGTAGTACTATGATAATAAGTAGTAGTAGTACTAGGTTCAATGTAATGTTCTTATCTACTTTTTACAATAAGCCAGTGTAGATTTCATATTTTTTGCTCAGGTTTTTTCTGTGCATCGATTAAACGGCAGAAATCAAAGGCCATTTAGTCTGCATTCACTATTATCTTTCCGTGTGCCGTCTTTAAATTGAGTATGTAAATGTAAACTGCATACACAGAACCAAAAAAGCCTTAGGAAAACGAGTCACTATTATTTCTTTGTGAATAAAATCTGTTGTTCGATTGTTTGTTAAATACAAACACTCACATAATCACCTAACACAGTGATGAAAAAGGCCTTTTTAACAAACTGTGTGTGGATTGTGATGTGGGAAGTAATTCGTCACAAAATTTGGCTCTCACAAGCACACTGAGTACATAAAAATGATAAATAACATGTTATATGGGTTAGTTACAACAAGTGTTCTAGTATAAAGTACCTAAATATTTAGTAAACACGTACAATTAGTATATCTCATAGCGTTGTAAGATTTAGCAATTTTTCATATAGACAGGAGCGCACAGATCTATTTGTGGCTTGTATACAATACGATATGGTGAATCAAAGGTAAACAAGGTGACTATCTATGTACATACAGTTACACTCAAATACATAAACTATCATTACTTAGTTAGTTAGTACTATAAACATCAGCTGTATAGGATGCATACATCTAGTACCTGTCTATATAATACCTACTTATAGATTGACCAAGAAAGAAAGAACGGAAAATCGAAGGAAAATAATTTTGTTGAGGTTGGTTAGCTTCTGGTACACTTTGTATTGAGAATCGTCAGACTTCAAACAGCTGAATCAGAGCATGGCGAGAGCGAGAAGTGAATTTTACACTTTACACTCACAACACTCACTTGCATCCAAAAATCCAAAAACTTTGAGTAAATGCTAAAACTACAACAGACACAGACAGTGCAAGTCAGAGGCTTGCAAATTTCCTCCTCTGCGACTCAAGACTCGTCTTACATTCACACACACAAACTCACACACACCAATATTACCTAAATGTGTCTATAATCCACTCCATACTCGCCAGTATGTTTTCTAGTGGATGAAACACCATAAGACTAACTAGCAATAATAAGTAACAGCGAAATTGAATTGAATTGACTGTAAAGTAATATGTCTGTAATGTACTAGTGTAATGTAATTTGATGCGAAAAAAACGGACAATCATGATGAATTCAATTTTCTTATGTGAGTGAGACGAAACCAATTTCTGCATTGTATTGCCAACTTTTCTTACAATCTATAATAGCTACATCTTTGTATGCATTTTATATCCGTATTATATCCATTTATTTTCTGCAAGTGCGTTGCGTTATATTTATTAACTACACATAGATACGTGTGTGTAGCTCTGGCTATGTAAGTATGTGTAGATTTTTCTGGGCTCAGTCAGAACAGAACAAAATGAACTCATGTACTGAAATCAAAAGTGCAAAATTCCTACACTAATGCAGAGCCAACATATTATTCCTTATGTATAACTGTTACATTACGTTTGGAGATTTTAGGTACTCAACTCATCTACCATTAAATTCCTTTAAAGTTTGTATTCAGTACATTATTTATTGGAGTAGGTACACACACTTCATATATGTAACTGCTAGGCGCAACAAATTAGTGCTAATTTTTGTGTAAAGACTTCTTATACTTTTGTATACGTTGTACATTTGGAGTGGAGACGTTTCTACGTGGATCAAATCAGAGACTTTTACAGAAAAGAGATTGTATTATATAGGAAGGTTGTGTATTGTGTTGCTTGTATGTTGTGACATTTGATTCAATGCTACAAATATTGCTGAATGCGATCTTCATGTTTGCTGGGCACAAATATATCATTATTACCAATAGTTGGGCAGAAGATGCACAATTGATATACTTTTCTTATATCATTATGTGTATCTGAAATTCTACTCTCGTGTGTTATGTACCAATCATTTCTCGTAGTTACTATAATAGTGTGTAGGTACAGGTATTGTAAGACGAACACACAGTGATTCTCACGTGCCATTGAATCACAATAAACGTTGCTCGCTCTTTACTTTCTTAATGCAGTGTATTGTGTACGTAAACGTTGGATTTTGGGTATTATTTTAGGCTGGGTGGTTTTGAAGGTGAAAATCCACGGTTTCTAATTGAGCTTAGCTAAACTCAGAAGTTGTACACGTAGCATAGGTAGCTGAACAATAGATGAAATAAAATTTTCAAGGTATTCTGCTTATAATTCAGATTTCATATAGAATTAGCAACTTCATGCTGATTGTTGTAAGTTGAGCCGATAAGACTGTTTTCACATTTACGACACAACTTCTTCTACTGCTGCTGCTGCATAGGAAATATTATTTTTGTGTGATACCAATTATTGCAGCTGCGGATTTCATGTACATTATATACAAGACGTGATAAAATGCATGTAGTGTATAGCGATGCTTTTACTTTTACTTTCAATTTAATAGATAATGAAGTAATGGCAAGCAAAGTACAGTAGTGGAATAAACCCTCTTCGTACTCTGCTGAATGCTATCACTTAATAATACACTTAATGTTGATAGCTTTATATTGTAGTAGCCTGAGAGACATTAAAAATGTATTGTCAAATGTGTAGCAGCGAGAGTACAATCAACAGGAGAGTACTATAATATACCTGACTCTAATGCGGGTGATTAATAATTTTCCTACTTCCTGTACCTTCCTCAAATGAGATGCACAAGTTTTGTATGTGTTTTCAGTGATTACACGTAATTAAAGAATGTCTAGCAGTATTATTTTGCAGTAATTAAGTGCTCAGGAACCTTCTGTGTACTCACAATAAGAACAATAATAATTATAGCAAATAAAGTGACGTTCAATTCGCAGTACTCTCTACAGCTTAGTGGAAAAGAGATTAGTGAGGTTTAGAGATAACCATCAAATTACATGTTACAGCCGTTAAGTTAAGTATAGTTTTTAGTATTCAGGATTCACAGTCTCTCTTGACGTGTCTCGTCACAACTCTCGTTCATATGTCGGTATGTATCTTTATTACTATTACAGAAGCATTTGAGGAGTATTGCAGGAGTACCTGCAAATATTCTGTAATGTAAGTACAAACCTCTTAATTCCGGAAACGGCCAAGGTGCTCAAATCTTCTAAAGTGAACAATACTTTTCCATGTATAATATTCCTATATTGTTGAATGTTTTTCTCATCGTAAAGTTCAATTACCCAGCTAAGTATTTACTTACTCCCATGCCATAGCTCCCACGATAATTCTTACAATACTTAAACACGTACAGCAATCACCATTATTTGCATGTGGTGCACAACGGCCATGTATACTCAGTTTACAATTATGTAGTTGGCATAAGATTATTAGTTTAATTGTTGTAGCTTAACAGGGTGTCAGTTTATTGCCACCTCAACTTCACTCATTCAGCAATCAATAAACTTTGTTTGTGGAATCTAGGTAGCATTTTTGCACATTGAATTGAACAAGACATTTATTAAATTGCCACTTGATACTCAAGGAATATTTTCACTTGTTCACCAACACCCCCACTCCAACTAAACACGCTCAAAAACATTCAAGAACTCACAGAGAAACATGAAATGTGCAATTGCTGGTTATCGTCAAGTTTTAATTTATTTGTGACTTTGCTTGACGAAAATCGTTGTAGATTCTGGTGATAATTTGTTACGTGTACCTATAGCTATCTAATAAATACAATACACTACATAAGTACCTATAGAATTCAATGATAATGAAATGTCTCTAACGATAGAAAGAATTGCATTAATCACATAGAAAAGTGTTGTTGTGTAGATATGTAATGTAATGTACTTAGAAATAAATTAAATTAATGATGTACCTATATACGCATGAGTTGACTCACTTGAGAATTCATTATTTGCTATAATTGATGTGTTGAATGTACGATTAGCATATAGTATTTGCACATGCATACCAAAATATGCACTAAGTAGACACTTTGCTAGCATATGCCTACATAATAAAATATGAAGCATTGTTGGTGAGTGTGCATTGTTGCAAAAAATTACAGTGACATTAATGTGGGAACTGTGTAGGCAGTAAATCATTTAGCAGTGATGGAGAGAGCACTCTTGATGGCATTTATCTATTATTGGTATTGAACTCTTTGAATTGAATTCAATTGCTTTGCAATGTCCCTCTCAACGCTCCACGCTCACATTTCATTACTTTTAGTTAATTACTGGTTATCCGCTTATCGCGTTGTGCTTTATACACTAATAGTGTAGTGATGATTAGATTTCTGTGTGTCTGCATTATTAGTAGGCTTCACTCTGTCTGTCTATTGCATGTTGTAGCTGTGTGTTATCAGAACGAGAGACTGTTTACGACTGCAGCATAAGAATCTGATAGCAATCTCACACCACACCACACTTATACTCATATTATGTTTCTCTCAATACAGTTTAGTTTGGGGCTAGGTATGCAAAAGTCTTATTAATCGTATAATCGTAAACATTAATATTACTATTAAATATTTATGATAGGATTATTTTACTGTGTACTACACATCGGCTGCGATATACAATAATTAAACGTAATGAGAAACTAGTGTGGCTTACGATCATTTTATAGACAAAAACTGGTGCTACTTTCCCTGCATTAAAAGATAATCTTTTGATTAGGGCTGTAGACAAGTGTAAATTTCGTAGGACAGTAACACTAGATGTGTGTGGTATATACATAGAGAGAGATAGATCTACTTAAATGTACTTAGTTTAGGTAGCACAGTATTACATTCATACTTACTTATACATAGCTTACGATATTGTGTAGGTAATATAATATGGTGCATGTAAGTCACTAACATTAAAAGTACACTTAAGTTTCGATGCACAACAGTCTGTACTGCTAGTACTGCAAAGTTTCAGTAATATAAAACGATGTACGGTATAACCGTGACATAAAAAGTTTGATTTGATTTTATCGCGAATTTGGCTTTCAATGGGAACTATGGTATAGAACATCGTCTTACATACAGATACTACTCCAACTTATTAACAATTATTACAGTAAAAAGACCTATGAGGTACTTCAGCAAATCCTTTTATTATGAAAATAAAATAAAATAATCAAATTAATTAATTGGTGGTTGCAACAGATTTTTCTGAATTATAGATTTCATGTATCATTGTCAGTTCAGTTCTCCTGTTTTTTTATTACATTGAGTAGGTACAAAATTTATAGCTTAAAATACCATTAATCACCAACTAGCCGTTGTGCTGGCTTCTTCTTTGTGGCATGTTGACTGACATTGAGACAGGTCGCATTTACACTTACTATTTATATTGACTTTTGTGTCATAAAAATATTTTCAGCTTTATTATACACATTGCCTTGAGTACCTCTTAATCTTAAGGACTTTGTGTAAAGGGAGGGTTATACTGAAATCCACAAGATCCTCCATTAACGAGATCATAAACATTCAGCACTTTGTTAATCATACACCACTCAATCTACAATCAATAATAAATCGCCCCATTCTCCTACATGTTGACACGCAACTCAAGTAGTTCCAATAATATTCTGAAGTGCTTGCAACGCTACACATTGTAAACCTAAATGCATCCACTACATAGTTATTTGCATATTTTATTTTGCTGTGCAAACAAGGTAAAATATTAAAATTAGACAGCTCTTGAGTATTGGTGTTATGTGTGTAAGGTATACCAATATGTGTGTACAGTATTGGTATGTGTAGCCTAAGTAATATTTTATTATTGTTGAAAAATGTTGTTACTTAAGAAAAGTCAGTTAGAATAACTTATGGCTTGATCAACTACGTAATTTCTGCGTGTATATGTTTCTATCGAACTACAACAAGATTAAATAGTTTTTTATTTAATCATTTATTTAATGCTGCGACTTGACTTGTTACATAGTATATTACAAGTTGTTAATTGTGCTTTTAAAACAAAACTAACGTTAACAATGATATTACACTGAATAAGTGTAAAATTTAGAAAGTAATCGCTATATGTATTCTCTTTTAGGGTGATGATGGAAAAGAAGCCCCCTGGAGTTGCGTATATCCACATTCACATGAGATGAGTGTCTCCACAAATCTCAAACAGATGCACGCAGCTTACAATTTCAAGCGTCATGAATATTCTCAAACTTATGCTAATAAATCAATGCTAAAACAACGAGATAGAGTCAACGAGCAAACAGATACAATCTGTCATCCTTTGCTATGCCATGAAGTTAGTTAGTCGTTCTGCTGACACTATTATGTGTAAAACATAATGGAGTTGTGTTAAACGAAATAAAACTTTGTAATTTTAGCCAAGTTAATGAGAACGCAGATAATAGGCTCAACAAACCAGACCACCAAAGAAGATGCTGAATCTAATTTTCGTACATATTTGTTTTACTCTATTATCTGTGGCATTATAATATGTAGATTACATACATACCTACATACATGTACTTGTTGTACATTAGTCGCATAGTAGCAGACATTTGTGTATGTATATTACTGTAATCAGCTTAACACATAATATAATATGATAAATACAACTGTAAGTACATAAACACATCATCTGCCTTTACGGCTAAAATGTATCTAACAAACAATAGAATTCTTAGAGAGCTACTAGCAGGCGGATGAATGTCTGTCATGTGAGAGAAATGGAAATTGCTAAAGCTTTTTCTGTCATCGTTTCAATCACATTCAGAAATAAAAGTTGATAACATCCCATATAGGGTAGTCCTTTTCGAATAAATGAGCTCAAAGAAAAATAACCATAAAATATATAATATTTTATGCAATTTGCCAACTTTCAACTCGATTATTTATAGCACTCGTTCAATGGCCCATTGGAATTAAACGAATGCTTCTCTACATTGTGTAGGTAGGTAACATTTTAGAACTATTACTACATATAGAAATAAACCTATTTATCTCACTTTCAAGGGAAAACAAAGTCAATTTATTAGGATATATCTTATCTATAAGTTACAACACTAACACTACAACATAATTCCTAAAGATGATATAATGACATTCATTCATTCAATGAATGACAATTCACAATTACATAGGTATATCCTCTGCAAATGTAAATATTTCTGCATTAAATAATAAAAGTGTTATTCTTATTACTTTTTTTCCTGGCCAATTCGTAATAAACACTTTGTTACATTGCACTTTCCCTTAGCAAAATTTAGCCACAATTAATAAATCAATTTATAGCAGATAATCAGGTAAAACATATTCCGATGTGTTTATGCAAAGATAAAATAAATAAAGTCTAATAAATGAGGGAATATGCTAATGTAAGACGATGGGATGTTATAAAAGCTCATCTCATGCAACATGCAAGTTGTGGAAGAAATTATTATTCTTAGATTGAACACAATAGATCAATTTTGTAAACCCACGGTTCGTTCGCATCAGTCACACTTTAGAAAATCCGAGCTGAGCTGATCTAATAAAATAATGAAAGTGAACGCCCATTGATGGTATGCATTTTTACGCCCTTCAATCTTCCATTAGACTGAGTTTCATGCAACAGGCAACAGTAAGCGATATGACACGATTGTAAAAACAGATCACATTTGCTACGCAGTAGCGGCAAGGCTTTAATGCATGTATGTACCTACATAATATACCTACATTTAAAACTATATCATAATCTCTCTCTCTTTATTCTACCATACAATACATACACAATAAATACCTATGTACCTCGCCTCGTCCTTATACTTTGCACTATGTATCAGACATAGTGCAGAATCTTATTGTAATTTGTATTCTGATCATTTGTAATGTTATACGAAGTCATGTAAATAGATTACAGGTCTCTATAATCTTATAACCACTAGGTAGACGTTACACATCCAGACATCATCACCAAACCATCCTACTAATCTTCAGAGCTGAATTTGTTGACGTGATTTGGTTCCTAAGAAGGAATCCTACAATAAAATATTTTTAAGACAGTGAAACATCTTTGTGTGTATGTGAAGAATGTTTTTGAGGAATTTGGATACAAGACATTAAGAAGTGTAGGCAATGCAATAGCATAAACAAAGTACACACATAAAATATAGGTAAAGGTAAAGTTATAAAAGCAGAGTGAACATGAACACATGTATGTTGATGAATGAGAGTTGTTTGATGCAGAAAACTAGACGAGTAATAGAAAAATGTTGCCATCGGTCATGCTAAAACTATTGTTCTCGGCGTGCATTGCTCATTGCTCTCCCACTACGTTGCACTGCACAGTTAGCACTCTAATCACAGAATACACATACATCAACTATCCTCTGCTTTTATTAAAGTATTTTACCTGTTTATTTTCTAAAGCTTTTGGTTTTGGTTGTAGTGTATTGTACACTCTCTTAGTTGCAGAGTTGCTCAGTTAACTTAACTCAACCAGTATATTAGTAGGGCTAAAGTACAGGTATGTTATAAGTCGTAAGGAGTACTATGTACATGTTTTATTTATTATTACTACTAACATATATGTGAAATGGTATACATTATTTGTATTGTAGTAAAGGTATGTGTGTGTGTGTGGATGTTTAGATATTGGTGCATAGCTTAATATACAGTAAAAGAGTAATGTGTTATCATATCTGTGGTATGGTTGAAGCAAAAGAATCATAAAGTCTTGACTTTTCTATAGAAAAGTAGGTCGACAGATTAGTAGTTGCTAATAGTAGCTATGTGAACGTCAACAGATAGAATGTACGCAAAAAGTGCATCTTCATGAGCTCATCTCCTTTCATTTGAAACCTTAAATGCACTTGTGCACTTTTAATGCAGAACGGGTGGATGGTGGACAGAGTGCAAGTATTCTGGCGGGTAGGTACCTATTTGTAACAATAACATTGTCCACCTTCTATAAAAGTCTTCGCTAGTATAACTAACTACTAACTACCATATTTTTTTTCAAATTGCTGCTGTGCCAGTATTCAAATAATATGCTATCAGGTTTGCTACTGACATTTATACATAATTCGCATTTCACATTTGCCACAAAGGTAAAATTGTTGGGACAATACAATAGAAATGAAGCATTGCGAAGGTGAATTGATGCCTAAGTGCGTTTACAATCTGTTTCTTTTAGTTTATAGGTATACACTAATAGTGTGTTGCATGGATAGGTAAGTATATGGTAGTCATAGAGGACAAAGTGTATTACTGTAATAAGAATTTCTATGAAGGTATGTGTGTGCTCTGTAAGTAGATAGGCAATAAAGAAGCGAAGACAGTAAATATTTATGTTTGCAATAAATATAAATGAGTTCATCCGATGCAATGCAAGTAATTTGAAATTTGTAAAAGCGAAGATGAATGATTTGTCAAAAAAGGAGAGACTAATAGTAAATTTCTGAGCTTTTAGAGTAAACACTCTTGACGTTTCGACTATAACTCTTTTTGCGCTAAAGCTATTTTGTCACAACTACACTTAATTTTACGTCAAAATGCACACTGATTGCTTTTCTACTTTCATCCTGAATTTCTAGGCAGTTTTTTGACAATTACTTACGTTAACAACTTTTTGTGTGTATGTCTGAACATACCACATCATTTGTTTACAATGCTGTGTTAAAGTTGAAGTCTCAGTTTTAAATATCAACACTTTGTTTTTGCAGCAATTTACAATCGTAGTAGTAGAATAGCCTTGTCATAAAATGGTTAGTATATAAATGCATCACACAATCAAACTACCATTACTACCTAACCACAACATTATTTGTAGACTGTGTAGGTATTGTAGCTTCGAGCTGTATATTAAGCGAGTAAGTTCATAAATATAAGTCTATTGTATAGGGCAGTGTTTCCATGAGTTTGTCATGTTGATCGCCCTTCGTTTCGTGCTGAGCTCACGAATCACTATATTATTATAACTGCTCTTGCTAAGGATAAAAACTATTGTTGTGGTTCTTACTGTTAATTACATAGCGAGACATGTCGTCACTTTACACAAAGAGTCAATTCATTTTAAATTAAGATACAATATTTTGATGGGTTAACGATGCAAAATTGTAGGTTAATTGCATCTCTGACTCTTGGGGATTTTTTGATCGCAAATTTTTTTGCGAAAGGGTGGAGTTTTTACTACTTCCTTGAGCAACAAACGATACTGTGGGCAGAAATGGAGACAAATTTTGTATTTACATTTTTATTCGCACCATAAACATAAATCTAAGAATGTCATCTTGATTTCAAAGAAAAACTGAGATAATTCGTTCGTTTGTGGAATAGCATACTCTAATATAGTCTATACATTCAAATTACTTTTACAGTTCAGTGAATATGGTTGAATATGGTTGAACAATCTACGATAAAAGTTCTACAATTACAAAGACAATTAAGGAAGCAAAGATAATCTGATAACTGTTTTTATTGCACACACAGTCTTTTCCTATTGTGATCGTTTTGAGAATTTTTGGAAATGTGGTATACGATTACAATTACAATACGGGGAATCGTTGCCGAGATGTTTGCCAATGATCTAGTTTGTGAAACAATCAGCTATGAAATGATGAGAGAGAGAGAGAGAGAGGTACGGCGCATCTGCTTTTGGTATTTGTGTATGTACATAGAATCTTAATCATTTCCTTAGTGCTATACAACCTCTCACTTTACACTATTAGCACATACCTACTACTACAATACACGAGTATGTGCATGTAACATTCAGATAAATCTCTACAATCCAGCTACAACACTGTGGTACAATTATTTCAATTTTAAATTAAGTAACTAGAGCAGTAAATGCGAGTCTTATCAGATGCAAAAAAGATACACTGTACATGTACGTGTACAGTGTATGTGTACACAGGCAAAGTGTAAAGTTTTTTGGTTGAGAATGCAGTCATAGCCTAACTATAATTTATTCACGCGTTAAAATTTTATCACCTTTGCACTTAGTACAATATGCATTTATTTCTATTTCAGGGCTAGGCAGTTAAATAAAAACTAGCGTGTCATTTTTATGAATATGGCCAGTGGTCATTTGTTATTAGATAGCGTTTGAATTGAAAGACTAATTTAGCATATCGGCAATTTGATTGGTGTGGCTCATAATGCGAAAGAACATAGGAGAGCAGAAAAGATAATGAATGACGTGGTTTGCCATTCAGGAAAAAGACTCCAATTAGTGTAGTAATTGCAAAGCGTCCTGTCATGTCTTGATCTTCAACTCAACATTTATCTCTGAGAAGGACATTAAAACAAGTACATCAGTTTGTCATGTTAGCGAACACAATATGTGAGCGTGAACATTGTGATCGCCACTCCATGTGTTGTGTTCAACATTTGTTTGTGATTGTGCTCGACTAAACTGAGTGAGAGCCTTTGCCAAAAGTCGCAAATTAAAATATGCACAAAACAAGAACAAGTAGAGCACAAAGCTGTAGTCATTCCAGCTATTCAATACTGTTACATGTTACATGACATCGTAATTCTATCTCTATACTTCTGGTGTGCTCTTTGCACTGTGCTTTTTCTTGCCAGCACAATAGTATTGCATTCCATGTACAATACACACACAAATCTATTCACCACACAAGAATAACAGAGATACAATTATTTGATTTTCGTGAACCTATCTTCAATATACATCTATAATATGATTCATAATTGTACATACCTAGGTATGTTCAATAACTGTGGTTTGTGTTATTGTGGTTGTAATTTTGTACAGAACATCGTGTACATGAATGTTATAAAAATGCATTAGCTATAATACAGGTGTCTTCTTTGTATATGATTCAACTCCTGGAAGAACCTTCTTCGCTCTAGTTTCATTAGTTGATTATTGCTGTAAAAGTTTATTGCGGAAATATTATTAGCTTTAATTCTTTATACAATTTAGTATACAAAGCATTAACTCATCAAAACACAATTATTGTAAATTGCTTAGACACTAACAATAAGATGAGTGTAGCTACATGTTAAACATCGTCATGCCAAGAGCATCAATGCTAAAGAAATAAAAATGAAATGTTTTAGTCCAAAGTGCAAAAGAAATGAGATGAAAATTAGCATTTGGAACATGAATTGTAATGAGAGCAGGAAACACTATAATTAGTTCAGAGTAATGAGGGGCAAGGCAATGCACAACACATTGTATCAATTACTTCTCACGGGTGGTCAAATCATAAACGTATTATATACCTAGATTAAATGCATATATAACCAGCTGTATTGGTTTGGTTGGGTACCTAAATTAATTGAAACTGTTTTTCTTCAGGTACTTCAAGTAGAATGAATAAAAGAATACAAAAATCCTTTTATTATCCCATAAATACATAAAATAGGAACTTACTGAAAGTAAACTGGGAATTTACGCATGTTAGTAATAGCTATTTATTACTAACAAGAACAGCCCCACCTTCATTAATACATTGTGCAAATTCAAAAATTCTGTGACTTAGTTTTTATGTGTGTACCAGTTTTTCAGCGTCAAGATTTTAGGTACATGACATAACATTCAGGATATTATAATTGGTTGTAATAAAATACAACTTATTGTCTTATAAAAATCTAAGGAGACTTATCAATGTCATTGATTGACTGAAAACGTAAAACTCCCACTCGAAATCCACATTACCTTACGGTCGGCATGAATATTTCTGTTGGGATTTCTATGAGTAGGTAGTTCTTAAACGACTGAAGTTACTACCTAAGTACCTACATACATTTTTAATTTTCTTTTTACACAAGAAACTTAACAGGATAGAAAATTATTACACCTTATTAAAAATTCCACTTTGCCTATACCAAGTAGGTTTGGACAGGTCAATTTAATCCTCTATTAAAATCTGGGATGATTTATGGCAACTACATATCAACGTTAAATTCCAAGAAGCCAGTAATAACTCATTAAATGCCTAAGGTATAAGTTTGAGAGTCATGCCGTCATCTAATAAAGGAGTAGCCACTAAATCCAAATACTGCACTAATTGTAGCATTGCATATGTAATGTGTATTGTGTATACCTACGTGTACAAAGTTTTGCTACGTTTATTGCACACACATAAAGCTTCAGAAGAACAGGTGAAGACCAAGGAATAATAATAAATAGAGAAGCTCTAATTCCTAAGGAAAAAGTGGCAATGTTAATCACACAGAGAGGAATGTACACAGCTTATACACATCTTGTCGTCATTTACGTTAGAATATGTCTGAGTCACACGCTCCGATAAGATACAGAGCTCTGTTCCACACACAGCTATATATTAACTAGCACTAGGATACCTACAACATAATGAAGCTGAAAGTTAGTCAGTCACGGCAATATCACAATTTTCGTGTAAGAATTCACATTGAAATTAAATCACCGCTAAGGTCTTGTTGCAATCATGGTGTCAATTAGAATTGCTGATTACTAAATGTAAAAGGCACTTTCAAGATATGTTCGCATATTCGTATACTTAGGTATTTTACACGATACAACTGAACTGTAAGTAAACAAAAGTAATTCTTACGTTTTTATACCTACAGGTACTTTTTGCTAACAAAACAATAATTCACTATTTATTGTACCACCTATATAAAAACATTTTATGAGTAATACTACCTACTGCGAAGATTTCAGTTCTTCAATGACAGTATCTTTTTGCTAAGGTAGTTTTACATTACAAATCACACATCGCAGTAGTTCTTGTATACGTTTACATGCACCATTAATTATTATATCGATTAAACCGTTCGTTTTACAAATGTAGGACATGGAGAATCTAATCTTTGACAAAAACTCTTTAACCTTTCATACAGAAAACATTTTATTGATAAATGCTTCCTTTAATTTATAACATACAATAGTTACATATGTCTTATCAATAAAAATATTGACGAAAAGCATAAATCAATTTTCTTTTTGCGATTCTGGCTCACTCATTATTCAAAGTCAAGTCAGAAGATTTAGATACAATCTAAATACATTGCTTACCTACTCCTATTTCTCATAAATAAGAATACGAGTAGCAAATACTTGTTATAGATGTTACAATTGCAATTAGGTGTATACTGCAATGTACAGACTACCTGGATTGATATTCACACAAGTAAACTTGTAGTACAATACAGTAAATAAGCAAGGTCGAGTAATCAAACTTGATCTTGCCCATCTAAGCATGACATGCAAGAGTATTGCGTTCTATCTCTCTGTCCTCACAAATCAATATAAATCTTACTCAGATACAAATGCATCGAGATGGACATCGACACCACAGAAGCCATGGATTAGAAATACTTACACAGTACAGGTATAAGCAGTTGCTTTCCATCCATGATTTATAAAGTAGCATGGTACTCTTTATGCTAACTAGAAATTATAAATGCGTTCTTTACACAGGACTCTAGTAGCTGTCGACAATCATCAAGCAAATTCAATTGCAAATCAATTCTCTTTAGTTGAGTTGGACATTGGACAAACACATTATTAGTTGCAACAACGTATGCTGGTTGGCAAAGATAATATTTTTATCATTCATCACATACGCTGTGTACTACGTGCTGAGATAAGTTGATGGTAATCACGTATCAATCATAATATTGCAAACCTTGCCTATCAAAATCTCCGTAGGGTGACAAGGGAAGAGGATAAATATCGCAAATGAATTCATTATTGCCTTACGAGTTTGATCTACATTTCTATCAGCATGAATTAATTTGTATGTGTCTCAAAGATTTAATTACTTCCTTTCGTGCTCTTATAACTTAACTATAGATGTATCTTTAGCTGTATTTGGTTGCATAGGAAATCAATCAATTGGTAGTTTTCCAACGTTTCAAATCACACGTCATTCACACGTGTATACGGCATATGTCTACATACTTGTAGCTTCTTTTTCTTTTCACGGTTAACGAAATGGAAATGATTGGAGGATTGGATTACGTGTAGTGTACTACTATAGTGTAGGTTTTCATTTTCTGTAGTCGATGTTTAGTTTTTAGGTGAGGCTATTATTTTTGTTGTAGAAGAATACATTAAGGTCTATATACTAACACCACAACTGACTATTAAGGAAATATTCAGGAAATCATTACGACAACTAAAAACTGATAAATACATGTGGGTACAATATACGATTGATTTCACAATGTCAACATTTAGTGGAGTGAGTTAAGGATTTCATCAGAAAACGATCGTTTTTTTATTGCTTGCCCATTTAAGCTGAAGTTGTTTTGTCAAACGATTGAATGTTGAACCAATTACATGTAATACATATATTTAAGCAAAGATTTCCAATGCCAACAACCATAAAAGTGAATTCTCGATAATAATGTCAGTTTTGGGTTTGTAAATGAACGTGTCTTAGTCTTAGATGAACTGGGTGGTCAACATAATTACTAGTTAATAAATGAGTTAAAAGTTTTGTTTACAATAAAATTGATTTCCTAGCAAGTTAATAGCCGCGTCAACCATAAGGAAATAATGTTTTCCATTGGTAATACGAAAGAGTGTTTCTATTATGTAATTACAATTACAAGTGGAGCATGATTTTGTTAAAACAATCTATACATGTATTATACAGCCTGCAATATTTAAAAGGGTTGTATATATTGCTGTATTTGCATACCAACGCTATACACTGGTTCTTTCTATGTGTGTAAGTGTATGCACTTAAGCATGTCTTGAGAATCGAGTCGAGTGGGGTACTAGTACTTGCTTAGAAATAATACATGAACGGTATAGGCACATAACTGTATCTATAGGTACTAGAGGAATTCAATTCGGAGCAAGGTCATCCCACTAACTGAAGATTGACAATTTGAGGATTGTCAGTTCGTATACCTAAGGAAAAAGAACTTAGGTAATACGAACAGTCTAGCTATAGACGAAATACCTGGCTAAACTGCTCTTTATCTCTCAAGCTTAAGATAACTTGATTTTGGTTCAATGTTCAGTTCAACTTTGTTTAGCATTGAAATACCTGGCACTGTGAGAGTAAATATATCTTTACTTACCCTTTCATAGTGCATATTTATATTATCTTCTTGTTGCACTAACCTCTCTCAAAAACAAACGTTCCATCGCCACAAAACACAACAAAGAGAAGCTACCTACACTAACTTTGAAATGAGATCTTACTTGAACTTCTTTGAATTCTCTTTCCAGATTTATGGCATGGTTTGTTAGATATAAATTTTTATTGGATCTTTGGAAAGTCAGTATTATTTCCTATTCATCAATCAGTCAGTTTAAGACCAATCCCCCAATGGCATCTTACAGTTATCCATTGCTGTTTATAGTAATAAGATCCTTATCAGCATTTTGCTCGGCTAAACTTCTTGTGACAAGGTATTTGTACGCTCAATTGTTAAGATAATTGTTGTAATGTTGCCTTAAACCATAAAATCAACATCGAACACAGCACGAGTGCTTTGCATGATATACTGCGGCTTTCCTTATTCCGATAAGTCCTCCTTGTTCTACACAGCCACCTGCACAATCTAGATTCTAGAAGTATTTAGGTACTTTTCCATCTTCCTTATTTGTACAATGCTTTGTCTGCAAACAATGCGTCTATCTATAGACAATAATTTTATATTGCAGATTAATTGCTACTTTAATAGGGAGAATTAATTATAATCTAGATTACTAATTCAATTGCCCACAGTGTAACAAAGGTAATAAACATTCCCGAAATTAGAATGTCTCATTATGGTGTTTTTAAAACACATTAATTATCAGTTCCGTGTCCGTATATCTGTAGTAAATAATTGTTGTTTGTTTATAGCGCGAGCTGAGCTACTAGAATGAGTAGTTGATTAAAAATGTGCACATTCTCAGGTACATTTTTCAAAGCTATTGTTTGTGTATCAGTAAAATGATAACATCTATAAGCTATTTGCTATTTTTTCGTCACAATTACCTACCACAGCTAAAAGAACTCTGCAATCACAATCAGTGTACTAGTTGTAAATGATTCAAATATTCGAACACATACTAAAGCGATTGGAATGCATGGCCGATGTTATTATTTCTGTCATCTGCAAGATATTTTACGTGCTGGTCGTTTCTACTGTGTTAGAGAAATAATTATTATCCCAGGTATTCAGTAATAGTAACCATAATAAAGGAGAGTGAGTAATTTCTAAGAACTGTGGTCGACTATTGGTTACTATCGATTTATGAACGTATTTACTTTTCATCGCTTCACCCAATTTTTCAACATAATAGATATGAATTTATCGTTAGTCAGAAAGTTATTGGTGTGTACAAGATATGCACACACTATCTACTGCGATTCTATCTATCCACACTATCTATGTAGGTATACAACATTGTAACTAACTGCTGGGGTTAGCTAAGAAACGCTATTACTTCCGTCAGCATGAAACGCAAAAAGGTGTCACGATATTGGCAAGCCATACGTGAAATAAAGGCAATAGAAAATAACTTGAGAGTAACACTACTACTATACTAACACCTGATAGCTATTTAGTGTAATTCTAAACTCGTAACGTAATCTCATGCAAAACAGTCTTTGTGATTTTGATTGCAATAATTGGAGAATTGCATGACAAATAATATGACAACAAAAATTATGTTCTTCCATTTGCATACAGATTTGTGTAATATAATGTGAATTGATTTTGTGTAGTTATTTTGTGCTTTGTGTAGCATAATGGAGTATGTGTATGGATTTTAAAACAGGACGTGCTAAAAAAACTAAATAATATGTTATAAATAAAATGAAACAAATGCTATGACGAGTTCACAGTTCGTGTACAACCCAATCCCAATCAGCATGTGAGATTATTGAAGCCATTGATGGCCCAAGAGACAGACAAAATGATTGGACCATAATTTTCATTTGACATATGAATACAGAATATGAACAAATTCAGACAAGAGAAAGGAAAAAAATGTCTTTCCTAAGAAACACAAAACATTGACGTGTGACTGTGGGACTGCAATACAAGGTGTAGTGTGTTTAGGTACAAATAACAGTTAGAGAACTACCTATCTGAAATTACTACACAACATTACGCATCATGCCTACGCTAACGGCCTGTTCGTACACTATTACACACAATCATCTTTGTACTACCACCTATTTCAATCACATTTATTATTATCCCATTTATTATTACATAAATAAATAAATACCTCCTATACTGTGTAGACTGTGTACTACTACACATTTAGACGCGTAAGACTCCATAAAGACACACTATACCTGTACAGACACATTTCCATGAGTAAGAAAGAGGCATTTTAAATAGTGTTACATAAGTAGGGCAAGTAGATTGGAGATATACATGAGAATTCCCAAGTTTGTGTTGAACAAGTTTTCTAATATTCTAGATGCATTAGAAGAGTTGAGTATCTAAAGAATAAAAATAGCTTGAAGAACAGAATATCTGTGGAAGATAACTGTATTGAATGTAGAGGCACTGGAAAAGAAATCATTGAACGAGGGAAAGCGTTGGTGTTGACCATGAAATTTAATTACTTGTTCCATTGAATTCTCGTAAATGTGTAGGAAATTATTGTCACACTCTCAAACGATGGTCTCATAGTTCAAAAGACTACTTAAAATTTGTTTATATTTACACAGGACCGGTATGTGAATGTCTCTAACCTAGTATGTACCCTACTATGTAATATTGTTATGGTGGACTACACAATAAATACTAATACCTAAGTAATAATACATGTATTGTAAGTATAGATTGTAGTTCGTTAATAGGTTGGTTAATAGGTATATTATAGCCTCGTATAAGTTGCAAGGTTAGGTCTACCTAAGTAGGCTTTTGTATATTTACTCACTAAAAATATCCTACTTGTACTTATCCCTTGTGCTGTGTAGCACGTACATTTATTGCCATTGAAATATAACAAAGCTCTAGAGTGATTCTAATAATATGAAATCACGGTGTTTTGTTTGTTTTGTAATGCAATCATCTCTAATGAAAATGAGTGCTTATGGATGTTCGTAAAATGATTGTTTTTGAGAAACGAAGAAAAAATGAAATTGATACTTACCATATCCACCATTCCTGATTTGCTTGTTTTGTTGAAGTGCTTAGTTGGAGCGTGTACTTGCTAGCTTATATTCAGTAGCTACACGTGGTGCAACTTAAATGCAGGTATTTTGCAACAGTTCACAGCAATAAAATGCTAAACAATTTTATAGTCATGTACGTTAACCTGTTGTTATGTTGTTGTTGTGTGTAGAATATACAAATAAGTGAGCAGAAAAATGTATATAGGATTGATGCGCCTTATATTGATTACTTACGCATGCAATTACACATGGAATAAATTAAGTAACCAGACGATCACCTCACCATCACTTTTATAAATAAAGTGCTGTTAGCCACGATTACATTGGTCTAAAGTAATTGTAAAGTAACTTTTGTAGTCAACAGACAGAATTGTGTAGTGTAGACTGAATATATTGAAATTTGTCAGCTTGAGTTGATAATGACGAAGAAAGTTTTTGTTTCAAGTTTACATCAACAGATTTTTATTGCTCATTTACTTTACTACTCCTCCGTCTGTTTGGATGGAAGAAACTGTTCATTCATACATGTGACTATGTGTAGTCGAGTTAGTGTAGTATTTGTGAATGCGAGTATTACATTACGTATACGCTATCTAATTCACCACAGTTCACTCACACGGAGAGCACTTGCACTTTGATAGTTTACAGCAAACTAAAGAAAGAGTCGAGTTGTATATCTGTGTTGCAGTAGCATTGAGCCACAAGCTCTTCTCAGTCACTCACTTACTTTTATCCAACTTGACGTTGACATACACCTGTGCTATTGTACACAGAAAGTCTTTAAGACGATCTACAAGAAAGTTTTTTCTTTACTTCTGCTAAGATTCGTTTTCAAAGAATGTAAACCTCATAATATACAATAGCAAAAAGACTCCTCTTCCTTTAGATTATGTTGGGATCGTTCAGAAATAGAATCTTTAGACTCGTGTAATGTACAGTGTAAATAAAAGGTGGATATGACACATAACTACAGTCAGATGAGCTTTATTGTCTTTATCTAATTGTATGATCCAAGGTGGTAGCATCCAATCTATACGCAAAGCTGCAGCCTAATGTGTTTTCCAAAGTTTAACAAAACAGGAAACTGCCGCTGTCCTTAAGGAATGGGTGTTGTACACAAAGTAACCAAGACAAAACAAGTGAGCCACAAGAATACATTAGACTCTATAAGAAGGAGGAAGATTTTTTTAAACTTTTACTTGAAAATCAAGTTACAGATTGTGTTCAGGATATTATGATAATGTTTCTAAACGTTTTTCAGTCCAGATTCTTCTAAAGTACTAATGCAATTATGAAACTAGAATTATGGACAGACACGAAAGAAGAGAGAAGTTCTACAACACGTTGGCTTCCCAGCAGATGCCAAACAAGACTGAAAAGCCCAAAGAACTTGTATCCATAGTCTTGTCATGTAAACTAAAGCAAAGTAAAGCGAATTGAAACTGCAGTCTGTGAACACACACCGAACCACTACAAGCAAATAAGTATAAACAGTAGGTACACGCTAAACAGCTATCGCTCCTATACATCCACGTACTTGTGTTCGTGTGTAGTGTGTGTAGTGTCTAGGTATCTGCTTGCAACTCACCTGGATTGGATTCAATGGGGTATCTTTGCAATGCTTACTTACTTGTAGGGCACTCAACACAAGAAATACAGCTTCTTATGAAAGGCAAAGTAAGTGCACGTCCGTAGCCTTTTGCTTTGGATTCATGATGGAGTGGCCAAAGGGGTTTGTTGCTCTGCTCTAGTACTACTCTCCATTCATATTCTTCCCTTTCTGCTCATTTCCAACAATTTCCATTTTCATTCTCTGTACCTACTCTCTGCAATAACAACATTAACAAAACATCCCTATACATACCATACATACATGCCCACACACTTATTCAATTCTATCACAGTCTCCCAGCATCATGTCTCTGCTTCAATAATAATTCAATGCAATCTTTTTCAAAATCCTCCCGAAATATTTTGCAAATTTACACTCGGTCGCTTGCTGTTGTACAGCACAGCCCACACAGAGCAAAATATTCCCAACAACCAATTATGCTCATCAAGAACTAATTAAATGCTCAAAGTCTCACCACCAATACTACAGTTTACAACTACATTTTATACATGGTAAATGCAAGAGTGGTTCAAAATTGAAACGATATTATGTGGTTTAGTTTGTTTTTTATTGTTAGGTACTTTATACATTGCTAATGAAATATTTTATGTAATTAGCATAATGTACCTATAGGTAAGCATGTTTGTAATTTAAGTTTTAAAAACAATTATTTTTAGCACTACGAGATATTCTTTTCAATTAAAAGTCATTTAAACATACATATTTATTTCAGATTTTGTTTATCTATACAATTTATAGGTGCTGTTGCAAAATTGCTGTGTGCATATGTGTTGTACCTACATAGTTTATTTAAAATAATTCTGTACAAAATCTGTAATTGTAATACTACAAGCTGTAGCTCAAGTAATTTTGATTAAAGCAAGGCTTTGTTAGTATTCTAGTTTATAGTTAAATTCACAGATTAAATTAATTAGCTAAGCTTGAGATTTAAAATTAAGATTTAATTAGCTAAGCAAAAGCTTAATCTATAAGATAAAATTTAAGATCGTTAATTGTGTGTCGCATGATAATAAATCAACGGGCCTGATTTGATATTTGTTTAGAAAAATACAAGATACAAGAGGTTCCAGGCTAGCAGTGCTGTGCTTGTGATCTCTAGTGCATTTATTTATGCACACCTATGACCTATATAGATATGGGAGGTAGTGAATGTAGAAAAGAAGTGGTTGAATAGTGTGTGTCTGCATAGGTTAGTTATTACCAATTCAGAGTGCAGCTATTTCGAAAAACATTAAGTGCATACAATTTGCTAGTGCTAATTTTCATACATGCAATCATTTAGCAATTGTTTGACAGTTTATAACACGAGCTCGGTTTAATGCATTGGTCATTACGTAATGATAGTTACTCTGAAGCACAAAGATTTACTTTTATTCTAAACGCTGTATGTGCATATTGAAATGTTAAATAATGTGATGTAATAATGTTCACTCTTTTATCTCATTCTCATTGAATAAGAAATGGTTCACAAGGTTCAATTTGTGAATTGTAGTGGAAACCTATAGATTAGGTAAGGAGTCTAAGGTCTTGGAAGGAAATACTAATCAAAATTGATCTCATAGATTTCATTGAAGAGCTAAATAATACACAGCATTTGAACTGATTGGAAAGAGAAATGTATCAGAATGTGTGAGTTTTCATGTAGCAGGAATGTGTGGGATTCGTCTACTCTTTTTATTGCTATTACTCATTAAAAGATACTGGAGATAGATTAATGGTTCGAATTTATTCTTTAGAATGTAAGATAGGTATTCATACAATTTGAGTATTAACTCTAATCGGAAAATCAAATCTAAATAGGTACCTACTTTCCATTCAAATAAAGAAGTACAATCATACGCATTATTGTATCGAACATGTTCTTGTATTATTGTGATTATCATTTCTCAAGAAACGGATTGGAATTGAATGGAATGCTCTGACATATGGAAACAAAGTAGAATGCAGCTCACTCAACTTGCTATTCTGTACTTATCATATCAAACTGACTTGACTTGAGTACTTCGTGTACTTACTATAAGAACACGATAACACAGAAGTGGCTACCTGTCATCTCTATTGACATATTCCACTCAATAATGTGAGCAAAGACATGTACGAGAAGTCTTTTACTTGGAATTTTCATATCACGACAATTAGCAGCAAACTAGCGATACATAAACGACCAAGATCAACCACACCGTTATTAAATCGTCAATCTTAATTTAAACATCAAATCAAACACACTCTAAGTAACTAAGTACGTAGGTAGCTCCTTTTATGTTCCCATAATGAACTACAAGATACTTAACACTTACAAATAGTTTGTAATACACATCGATTTGTACCAATATCACTTCACTCACCTCTCCAATACAGATACTTCGCATTGTTGTGTGAAGGACAACTATTTACACGCTTGTATTCTTTTGAACAGTTCAGTATCTGAACCAATTCACTCACTCATTTTCTAAATGTTGATATGTTAGATCAGATTTTGCCATTTTGCTAATAGTAAAAGAGGTTATTCCTAAATATACACACATAGCATACATACCCACTTTACTCACCTATATAATAATACAGAACAATGATCTGCAAGTGCAAAATGCAAATAATTTATTCCATGCATTTACTTTCTGTAAGGTCTAATTGTGGTAGTGCATGTGTTGTCCACATTAAATGACCACTAAATTAACAATTGCAGCATCCTAGCGTAACATCGTGGGAGTTCACAGCAGGATAATATTAAAAAGGAGTATTAATTACTGCTTAGATTACTTTATGCATACCAAATGAACGTAAAATGCACTAACTGCATTTTCATTACTGTATGAAGCTAGTAATGTATATGAAGCTAGTAATGTGTGCTCCTGTATGTTAATTTAACTGCAACAAAATGCTTTGTATTTTATTATTATTATAATAATTAAAATTTATCTTGAATTCTGTGTATAATTGATTTATGCAAATATTTTCATGTGTGTTCACAGCAGTAATATGATAACACGAGCAACTCCAAGTAGAGTTTTATTATTGTCAAACATCCCACGACTAATATAATTTTGTACAATACATAATATACATTTACATTCATAATCTATAGATAGTAATTGATGCATGCATAGAGTGTACACATAGTGTAGTGTAAATAATAACAATAATTAATGCTATTTCGTAAAGGTTGCATGGTGAGACTCGTATAATAATAATGAATGCAAAGGGTCAGTGGAATTTTTGCAAGGTAAAAGTTCAGTACTAAGCACGCAATCATTCATATTAAGCTTTATCGGATTTATTGGCATTGTCTAAATCAATTCTCCATATTAGGTCCATGCTAGTAAATATTTACCTTGCAATGATTTCTGAGAGCAATATTTCTGAGTAATTGAAAACGTAGTTTATGATTCATTTCGACAAAGGTAATATTGCCAATAAACATGAGACTTGGTTGTTCCACCCTACGTAGTAAAGGGTAACTCATATCGTATCGTATCGTATCATAACCCATCGCAACTCTGTAACCCACCCACAGTTAGATTTACTACACTACTGCACATTAAAGGTAAAGGTAAAGAATTGTCATAAATTGTAAAATGTTCCATGAGATCATATTTGGTTGGACTAGTCCAATATAGGTAGCTGGGTAGTGGCACACACACAATCACCTGTGAATCTATAAAGATTGCAATATGTAACGCAATTAACACAACTCTTTTTAACAATAATTTCCTTACTTAGTATAATAAAGTAAGGAGAAGGGGCATTAATTTATTTACAACATTATTGGTATGTACTAGGTAGTCGATTCAATGAGATTTTAGTGTTTAAAGAGGAATAAAGAGAACAAAGTCAGTAAAGAAAGAAAAAAAAACAGAAATTCTGATGGAGAATGTACTTTCAGTTCAGCGTACACTTAGAGCACATTATTTTATTAGGTACCTGCAGTATATACAGTAAAATTAGATAAATAGGTTCACATGTACAATGTACATTCATTCTATGTACACGTTTTTCTACAGCTGTCTGTGTGTCTGTGTCTTGTTGCAAAGTGGTCAAGCAAAAACTGACTCATATTCGAAATGATTTCGGATTGATTATAGTTTTTGTCTGGGAGTTGTGGACCTATTTACAATTAGTGTGCGTATAGTTGGAGTACATCGAGTCATTGTTGTTTTGTTTTCTATTTGTGAAAACGCTCCTGGGTGCATTTGTGTGGTATTACCTAATATTGCACACTGAAGAAGGGTGCCTCACGTCGAGTGACCAACAACACGTCTCGATTCCTTAATCCTCCCGCAGCTCAATTGAATTGATTCGATCTACAAAAACGCTGTTGTTGTAGTTGTAGAAGATGCATGCATAAAATATGGAGTAGAAGAATCAAGGAGTACCCTAGGGAAGAAGATTTTGTTATTAGTTGTACCTTACTCGATTTATTTTGCCTTACATCAGACTTCGAATGGACTTCGACTACTTCCCTTTCTAAATTCATTTGGTGAATACATCTTCAGATTTATTATAAGGCATATAATGTGCCACACAATACACACATACATGTTAATGCTGAGATTCAGTCAGGCGTTGAATTGCAAGTCATTTATAGAATGATGAGTTCAGTTCAGTTCACTCAACAGCCAGCAACACACTTTACTTTTATAATTTAGGACTGGGGCATTGTGTTGTTGTGGTCTGTCGTGTTTATTGCCTAATATTTTCAACTTATATGCGTAAGTTTGTGCACAATTCACGACACACTCAGTGATTTGATGCCAATCCAACAGAGCAACTTAATGTATCGTAACTTCACATGAATAAAATGAAGTATCAAGTCAAACCTTATACTTTGTACTGCCTTGCAGATATAGTAATTCAATATTAGTTGGTAAGTTAGTTAGTAGTAGTATGCTGTAACAACATCAGTCTACCTATGAGTGTATGAACTAATGGGATTTCTGGTATGAATGCTTTAAAAATCATCATTAGATCAAATACTTATGTTGCGTTACGTCCACTTTATGTGTGTTACACTAAATGACTCGAAGCAAAGTCATGCAAAGAGGATGAGATGTCCGTATTTTGTCGTGACTCTGAACTTTTCATTTCACTTTGATACTACTTGTAGATTTGATCTGATCGTATCGTATCAGCACTTGAGTTAGCAATGAAAACCCTTCTAAATTCCAATATTTCCATTGACAGAATGAATAATAAGCAAATTAAATTCAGACTCAGGCCATTTCATCATATTAGTCTGAAGAAAGAATTAAATTCTTGTATACCTAACATACATTTGAGCAACACTACCTGCTTTGCTTAATCGGAAAACTCAAGAAATAAATAAATGCCTATATACAAGAGTATCATTATCATTTATGACTCCAAAAAGCTTAGGATTTATTCGAGAGAAATATTTTATGTGTCTATACCTAAAGGAATGCACTGAACTCTCAAATGTTTTTGTGTATCAACTACATCAACTAAGCCATAACAGGAAAATATCAATATTATTATTATCTGTAGATATTTGCAGATACAGATGTACGTACCAGTAACAAAAATATCACGGAAGCTTGGTTGGATTTAGTAATAGTTCTCTGACATAACATAATACACAAACCCTTCAGGTAGTTGCACTTTCTGTAAGTACAGATATTACTATATCTAGCATTGTTTTCAAATTCAACTGTGCATTAGTCATCATTACATTATGCAAAGTACTATTTTATACCATATATTCATAAAATGACGCAAGACTTATAAAGATAAGTATCAATTCGTTAGTACTTGGAATGGAAATACTAAATTCACAGTGTACCTATAAACACATACACTAATAGTGGGTATTGTAAACTCTTCTTTAGAAGTCACGTCTAATAAGGCTATCAATTATATAAATGTATTATTACAATTGCTGAATTGCTGTTTAACTGGTAAAGAGTTTCTTTCATGGAGGCAAATTCGTGGGAAAATATTTCCTATTACTTGTGACTAATCGTCAGTTTCTGTTTCATTCATTCAATTACTCTTACCACATCTTTTAATTCGCATTGTTTTGCAGTTTGCATAAGAATGCATTGTGTAGGGAAGAACAAGCAAGAACCATTACTGAATTTACACAAATTTTAGCGCAGTAAATATAATGAACAATGAAATCATAAAGATGAACACTTACTTACCTGAGGATCATTCGACATAAATGATATGCTTGCTTGCAACGAAATTAAATTATGATTCTAGAAGATTTTTTACAGTTTAAAGATGTGCAAACTCGACACAGAATCTCAATGTACGAGTCATTTAATTCATAATACAAGTATTTTAAATCCGCTGAATTACGTTTGCACTACCTACAGAACAATGCTTCGAGTTTTACTCATTCTTCCTTATCATATCGTATCATCATTCAATTATCTATTGAGAGATGATGCGGCGATAGTAGTAGTAGAAAGAGTATTGTTTTGCCTACTAGGCATAGAATTATTTCCTTTTAAAATTGATAACATATTTCGCTAGTATGCAATTCTTTATTGCGACTAATTCGGTTACAAATGATGTCGACTTCACTCTTTAATTGGCCTGCTAAATGCCAAAAAAGGTTGTGAATTGAGACTAATGGCAAAGCGGCAACACAATTCTATTTTTCATCATTGCAATCCCAACTATTTCCTGAATAAATCACCACAGAGTCCCTAACCAACTTAAGTGTGGTAATGAATGCCGTAAATTTAAGGTTCCGCATTTCACCTGGCATTACTAATTCACATCGTTCGGGAAATTCACACTTGCATTCTTCTTCTTTGGAATTAATTCAATTGATTTCAAGGTAACAATTGTACTACTCTACACTATAGTGTTTTATCTTCACATAATAATAATATATTTTATTATTAATTACTTCCACTACACTTAACACACCAGAAAGTGTTACGATTAGATTCGTATGAGACACAATAATAATAATATAAATTGACATGAATATTTTTATACTTGCAAGGTAAAGTACACCTCCATATTCAATTCACAAGCCTTGCTAAATTGGAATGTATATGCATAATGCATATAATATTCTATACCTAAATGGACCTAAATGTATTAATGCTCTAGACCATAACATTCTTAAGCTAGTGACAAGTCTGAATTTCCTTGTGTTGGAAGTGGCAAATACATTTTAGAGACTCACATTTATGTGACCTTACGTACCAATTACAGGAGGACTTCTGTCACTTACTCCAATTAAGATAGGAGTTGATGATGACAAGTAGACACAGTAGACACTCAAACCCACCGGATTGGAAAATAGAATTAAATTCCATTTTTATCTAAGACACTGACAAAGACACAATTACAAGAGTATGTCTCTCTGACACATATAAATTATCAAGTATATTGTAACATTGTTTTAACGATGTTGTTTGCAAGTAATGTAACCAAAGGGTAAGTACCTACGCAGTAGTAGCAACAACTATTAGCAGGCAATAATATTTTGTATATAAGGTGATCGCTACACTTGCATTGCTGATTTAGCCTTTTCCCAATACACAAGAGGCGTTTTCCGCCTATAAATTACAAGCTCCATTAAATTGTCTGTATCATTTATGTAGCAGAGTGTGACACAACTCTATTAGCCATTTAGCATAGGATTCTGTCAGTCATTCGGTCCATAAATGGGTGTGGTTCTTATTGTGATCTTATTCCTTCCTGTAATACTCTCATTAAATGTATCGCAACCACATACACACATCCATTTTTGAGATTCTGGTTTACCAGACCCGGTTAAGGCGCAAAAATCCCATTGCTCTTTATTCTTAAGTACCTAGAAGTTTTTGGTGCACACCTTTTGGGGTTTCACGTTCAATGTGCATACATAGGAGTTGCTCCAGTTTATCTGAAGAATAATAATTACAATGATTTTTACACGCAATGACGATTTTACTACAAAAAAGTTTAGTAGAATACACTTAAAAGAATTTTTAGCAGTGACGAGGAATACTAAAAATAATGCCATAAATCTACTTCAAGAATTTTAAGGCAAGCTACTTCTTGACTTGAGAGAGTCATATAAAATTTAATGATTCACGATTGGTCTGAAAATGATTTTTACACAAGGTACTTACGTTTGCAAAGTATGCATGTGTTATTAATTTGCACAAATAGGATCATGCAACATACGTGTTTAGTATGTATGTATTTCTGTATTACAGAAGAAACAGATATATTTCACAGTTATATGTATTGGTTTTTAAACGAGCATCCCAATTGTTTGGCGTGACAGCCGATGATCTAACTCCGATATCCAATGTATAGCCCAGCCAGACGGAGCGTATATTGTTGCATTGATAACTAACTAACAAGGGACACTACAGACATGTGTACCTCAGATTTTCATGAAAATTGGTACAGACGATGCTTAGGGCATGCAAA